>CM050510.1:120894330-120989330 GCA_027563665.1 Antrozous pallidus
GGCCCAGTGGATGGAACATCGGCCCATGGACTGAAGGGTCCTGGGTTCGGTTCCGGTCAAGGGCGTGTACCTTGGTTGCGGGCACATCCCCAGTAGGGGGTGTGCAGGCGGCAGCTGATCCCATGTTTCTCTCTCATTGATGTTTCTGACTCTCCATTCCTCTCCCTTCCTCTCTGTGAAAATCAATAAAATATATTAAAAAAGAAAAGAAAAGAAAGGGGCTGCAGAGTCCTCGACTTGATGCCGTGCAGGGACTTGGAGGAATGCAGATGCCCAGGCCCCCGGGCCCTCGGGCCCCCGGGCAGAGGAGCAGGATCCTGCCCGGGCTCCAGTCCTTCGCTGGGGCCACGCGGTCCGTCCTGGAGCGTGGTTATTGCAAGAGTGGGGGCCAGGGACTGGAAAAAGAAGAAGAAGAAAAAAACTAGGTCCTAGTTGTTTCTGTTAAAAGATGTACAGGCATATTAAACATTTTAAGGGTTTATTGGAGCAAAAATCCCTCCCCATCAAGCACTGCCAAGCCAGACGCGGTTGGGAGCGCTCTCTGAAGGGACCAGGGGGGAGGCTTTTATAGGGACCGTGCGGAAGCGAAGGAAGGAAACCGTCCGATTGGCTGTAGCTTCAAGCCTCGTCGGCTGTGCGCGATTGGTGGTGCTGGGCGCTCTGTTTTCGTAACCCTGAGCCCTGAACAGACTTAGGTTTGGGTTTGCTTGTGTTGGCTGCCAGGGCGTCAGCACCACCTGGGTCTGGAGGCTTGGCCTGCTTGGCTTCGCTCTTCCCAGCCGGAGGGACCCGCGGCCACCGCTGCTCCCGCAGCCTCGGTTTTCCCATCTGCCAAATGGGCATGGCACCCTCCTCTGTCCCCGGGGCTTCTGGGGAGAACCAAAGGGAGAGCAAAGGGCATCAGTGACCTCAGGTGGTCCATGTGCACGTGAGGGGACGGCCCCCGGGCCCCCATGTGGTCACGAGGACTGCTGTTTCCTGGGGCAGACAGGAGGAGGCGCCCTGAGCACCTCGGGTCAGTGACACGGCCCGGGTGACCTCGAGTGCCCTCTTCCCGGGGACAGGTTCACTGAGGCTTTGCCAAAGTGTTCAACTGGTTTTCCCTAATACAGGTTTTTCTTCACATTCTGTCCCAATACGGCTAATCTCCCTGGGAACATCTTTTGCCAAAACGAAGCTGGCAGTGTTGTAGAAAGAGGCAGTGTTATGTGTGATTGTGAAAAATGGCTTAGCGCCTGGCACGTAGGATCTATTCATTTTTTTTTTTTAATTCATTCATCCACCCAACAAGCAGGTACTGAGACGGGCCCTGGGGCGATTGGGGTGACTGGGCAGACGTGGATCTGTCTTGACCTGGGACACGCCTCTTGGAGGGAATAACCTGCAAATAGCACAAGTAACTTACAATCTGTCGAAAGAGAAAGACCGAGAGGCCGAAGGCGGAGGAGGGCTCCGTGGAAAAGTTTCACTGCAGGCTCGCGAGCCCAGCAGCCTGGAGTCTTGGCTGTGAGGCATGAGGTCTGGGCGGGGAGACATGGCGGACGAGCTGTGTCTCAGGGGGACTGGGAGGGGACCTGGCTGGCGACGTCTGCGCTTGTGAGTTAGGTGGGCACGGGGCTAGCTAGCGGTGGTCTGTCACGTCACAAGGACTGCCCATGACGTCATCACCATGGTGCCCAGGAGTGTCCATGGCATGGGAGGCCTGCTGAGTTAGGGTCAGGCGCCCGGGGAGGTCTGCACTGCTGTCAGTCGGCTGGGTGTCCCCATAGGGGTTTGTCCCATCTCTAACGGGTTAGGTCAGTGGTCGGCAAACTCATCGTTCTTGGCTGGGTGGAGGCTCCCTAGCTGCTCTCTCCGCCATCCCCTTGCCAAGAGAACATCTCCTCTGAAAAAGCCTGGACAGGACTCTTTTTGGCGTCACAGTATCACTTGCCTTCCCTTGGTGGGGATCACAGGTCCTGGCCCTTAGAGAAGTAGGGGAGCAAGTAGTGCTGGGCACAGTACCCCATGACTGCCCACCCCACCATGTGAGAACAGGCATCTCCTGGTCGGGCATGAGGCCCCACCAGTCGCTGATATGCCCCCGGGGGGTGGAAGTGTGGGTTTTAAAACTGTTTGCAGTGACACTAGTCAGCGTTTAAAAGACACTTTCCTGACCCACCACTGTCCTTTCTGTCACATTATGCTGGGGGCCAACAGAGACACGCTTTTAAAGCCTTGATCCTCTATGTCAGTGCTTAGCCTACCTTTTCGGTAAAGGGCAGAGAGTACACATAGTAGGTTCAGGAGCCACTGAATTCTACCACTGAAAGCAGCCAGAGTCTGCACCTAAACAAACGACAGGGCGGAGTGTCAGTAAGACTTTATTTTTAACAGGTGTCGGGCCTGCCGACACAATGTGGCACTGTGTTATGTAATTGCAATTTTCTTAAGGGAGTAGATCTCATGTTACTTTTTTTTTTTTTAACTACACACACTGGATCTACCTACTGAATGGTGTAACAGTTTAATTTCTGTTCTTCGTGCGGTGAGAGCATTTAGGAAACATGAAACTGATCCCATCACAAATGCAAAAGAATTAGAATTGACCTGTCCAACGGGATAAGTGCTGTCCCAGCACAAATGAATCAGCTGAGGATGTCTGTCTTGGCACGTGGAAGAGATGACACGGGGAGGCCGCCACGTGATGGCGGGGCTCAAACGCTGGCCAGGGCAGCTTTGTCTCGCCAGCTTTGGCAAAGCACACACTTACGTCATGCGTTTGGGAGTGGCGTGACATGCCTGGTTGAGGTTTAAAGCTCCCTCCTGTGCCCTCCAAACCAGGTGTTGCTTGGGGTTGAAAACATTCACTGTTTGGTCAACAGAAGGGCCTCACAGCGCTGATGGGAAGGGCACCTGAAAAGGACCATCTCCTCACAGATGTGCATTTTGGCACCTCCAGGCTCCGCTTGGGCCAGCTGCCGTTTCCATGGGCGCAGAGCAGCGGGCCGAGGGCCCCCACGAGGGTTTGCTCCAGATCCGAGAACGAGCCCCAGGTCCCAGGATCGGAGCGAGGGTTTCGGACCCTGCTGTTTCCTGCAGATGCAATTCTACTGGCCTGGAGGCAGGCAGGCCAGTGACAGGCGGAAACGCTGAGAACATTCCATCTGAATAAGAGATGCATTTAATAAGAGCAATGGAAAATGGTAAACCTGGCTCGGGGAAAGGGAATGTGCTCTTTCATGTAAAACAAACAAACAAAAAAATGTGGCTGTGGGAAGCATCCAAAAAAAATGAGATGACCTGGAGGCTGGATTTAAAAACTGGCACCGAGGGAAATCTCGTTTCCCCAGTCAATGACTCCCCCTCTGGCTGGGCTCACGCCAGCCGGCCGAGCAAACCGAAATAACTTCAGAACCTAAAGTTTGTGCGGGCAAGAACGCTGTGCCTGGAGCATCACCCAGCAGATGGAAACCTTGGAGGCTTTGTTTATGGCTGCCACCCTGGGTCTGAAGGCTGATGGCGTGTGAGAAGGTGAGGTGATGCGTATGTGCAATGAAAAGAAAAAAATCACATTGCTGGCCCAGGCCGGGCGCAAGCTGTAGTTGATGCCACCTGGGTTTGCTTGCTTGTTTGTTTTTCCTCTGGGAAGGACGGCTTTGTCCTGCCGCCATTAATCGTAACCAGCTTGTGTTCAGATCAGGGGATGTGGAAACCGCTCAGAGCTCAGAGCATGTTGGCAAGTGGCGCCTTGTAACCAGGACCTCAGTCTCTTTGCCTTTTATTACGCAAGTAATAGGAGGATGCGTACGGGATGTAAAAGGTTCAAATTACAGAGCCAAGCACACACCCCGGAAAGCCCGGAACACCCCCTCACGGTCACCCCCCCGCTGCCCTCTCTGGCTGCTAATGCTTCCTGCTCCTCCAGCTCTTTTTCTCATTTTGCCTGTCTCCGTGACCACGAGAAGCACGCACATACATACACACACATGCATATAACCAGTTTTCTTTCGAACACGTATGCAGTTATGAGCTCTGTATTGATGCACAACTTGCTTTTCCCACTTAACACGGCCCGAGCTGCCGCTTGGCGGTACATGAGCATATGAATTTTTAATGCTGCAGAGCATTCCATGATATGAATGCAAAGTGTATGGAACCATTTCCCTACCCGTCGCTCTGAGATGAAGTCGTGATGGCGGAGATCACGAATGTGCCGTCTGGAGCCAGCTTTTGGAGTCACGGTCAGGGGACACGGAAATGCCTGGCTTTGAAGGTGACCTCGGTCAGGGGTCCGCACACCACAGCCCTCAGGCCAAACGCACCCTCCTGGGGTTTTTGTATGGCCAGTGAGCCAATAACGATTGGCTTATTTTTTAAATGGCTGGAAAAAATAAAATACACTCTCTCCTGATACATGGAAGTTACATGAAATAGAAGAATTCGGTGCCTATAAATAAAGTTTGTTGGGACGTAGCCACTCACATTTGCCTATAGTCGGGAGCTGTGTGCGTGTCATAGCAGCAGAGTCGGGTAGTTGTGACAGAGACCATCTGGCCCACCTAAAATATTCGCCATCTGGCCTTTAATGGAAAACATTTGCTGACCCCCCGACCTGGCGCAGTTACTAATCCCTCCATGTCTTAGCTTCTTTTTCTGTAAAAGGGAGATCGTAATAATAACCACCTTGTAGGGTTAAGTTACTTGGCACAACTATGAAATAAATATCCCATGTGGAATCCACCAGATATACCAAAAGTGCATGTGTAAGTTACATGTAAAACTCTCAGAACTTTTCAAATGCTCAATATGCCCGGCTGGATGTGGCTCAGGGGTTGAGTATTGACTCAGGAACAAAGGGGTCCCCGGTTCAATTCCCAGTCAGGGCACACGCCCGGGTTGCAGGCTCGATCCCTAGTAGGGGGCGTGCAGGAGGCAGCTGATGGATGATTCTCATCATTGATGTTTCTCTCTCTTTCTCTTCCTCCCTTCCTCTCTGAAATCAACAAAAAATATATTAAAAAAAAATAAAATGCCCAATAAAGCTTAGCCCTTGTTGTTATGATCATGACTCTTTGTGCACGTGTGCAAGGGCATCTCCGACACCTGGACGTGCACTTGATGGGAGGGATGGGTTGGTCGGTCTAACTGCCTTCCAGAACCGCTCCGCCAAGTTCTGCTCCCACCAGGGGAGTCTCTGCTTTCCCACATTCTTGACAGCACTGGGTTGGTAGGACTCAGGCAGCTGATAAGAAAGCGGAGTCTGAGCAGATCTGGGTCCCGATGGACTCTGTCTTGGCTCTTCAGGGTCAGAACTCCCCCCGGAGCGCGGAGCCAGACCTCTGGGCTGGCGCTCTCTACAAGGCTCAGAGCCAGCACACGCTCGCTCACCCTCTGGAGTGAGGGCTTCTGCGCTGAGCGCTCACCCTGTAAGTTCTCATCCTCCGTTTTCACCCCCGCCTCTGTCTACAGATGAAGGAACAGAGGGGCTCAGAGAAGCTAAATACCTTGCTCCGGGTCCCCAAACTCATCAAGCAGAAGTGGGGTCTGCATCCAGTTATGGGGACTCCACACACCTTGCTACTCAATCCCCCTACTTCCAGGAAGGGACAAGGGGATGTCAGACACACTCTGTCTCCCATTTTCACTTTTCCAAACCAGCATCTTGATAACGGGGTAGGAGCTCCATGAAAAATTGGAAGTGAACTTTGACGAGAGTGGCCCAGTCATGGCCGACTCTGTCTCTTCCTGTCCTCGGTGAAGGGAGTTTGCGATAGCGCGTGTTACTATATTTTTCCTGCCCCCATGTCATAGTCTGTGCTGCTCAGTCATGCTGAGAGTGATGCAGTTCGAGCAGATAACCCTCCTCGGGGTGAAATGTTTATTTTTAGGCATCTCCCTGCACTCCTGTCAACGGCCTTTGCAGTAGCATTTCTCATGTTCATTAGCGCGTGCGCAGAACACGAAGCGACGTTAACCCAGATATTCTTGATCTTGTGCATGGGGTGGTGGGGAATGTTTCTGGTTTTGTGTGTGTTTTTAATGACGAACATTTGCATTCCTTCCTCCCCTCACTTTTTTTTTTTTTCTTCTCACATTAAGCAACAACAACAAAACGGCTGCTTGCCCCAAAATGTAACCATTGGGATCTTGTATAGACAGTAGTTGCCTATGAGGAATGCGAAACATTCGACAGAATTTCCTGCAAGAACCAAAAGCCGAGATCCCCCCGATTAAAACCCCGTTAAAACAAGAAATGGGCTCTCTACTCCGAAAGGCCCTGTAAGAGTGTTTCTTAGTCAAATTAAAAAGGCAGCTCATGGTGGATGTTTATGGCCTTTCTGGAGTGCTTAAGTTTTTAAAAAATATGTATTCTTTTTTATTGTAGAGAAGAAGGGAGATGGAGGGGGAGAAAGAGAGAAAAACATCAATGGTGAGAGAGAGCATCCGTCAGCTGCTTCCTGCACGCCCTACACTGGGAATCGAACCCTCAATCCAGCTGTGTGCCCTGATGGGGCATCGAACTATGACCTCCTGGTTCATAGGTCGACACTCCACCACTGAGCCATGCCAGCTGGACCATTCACTGGTTTTTGGCGAATGGTTACGGGGTCTTGAAGGCGATCCCAGTAAAGAACATTCCTGCCACAGCTGGTTTGGCTCAGTGGCTAGAGCGCCGGCCTGTTTCAGGGCTCCGGGTTCTGGGGGCCGTGCAGGAGGCCGCCGAGCAATGATTCCCTCTCATCACGGACGTTTCTCTCTCTCCCTCTCGCCTCCTCTCCGAAGTCGATACAAATATATTTAAAAAGTAAAAATAAAAGAGAACATTCCTCTTCCCTGAACAAATTGAGAGAGGAGGCCATGGTTGAAGGTTTGAACTTGGGAACTTGCCCAGATTAATTTATCAAGTAGGTCATTCTCCTCCCCTGGGGCCATTACATCAAGTGTCCCAATGGAGTTCTTAGGGAAAGTGACAGACACTGGAGGGCGAGGGTCAGTGTGGACTGCCCAGACCCTGTCCCACACTGGGTAGGGAATGTAGGCCTGGCCTTGACATTCTCCCGCATTGCTTCAGGCTGCTGTCAGACCCCTGCTGTCCTAACCTGCTTTTCTGAGCCTAGAGATGGCTGCCGGTGACAGCCCAGGGGTGACACGGGGGTGTCCACCCTACCCAGTGCTTCTCTGTGCCCAGGTCTGGGTAACTATGGAGAGTACAGTGGCCCCGGATGAAGCCCGTAAATTCCAAGGGAAAGCGGAGAGATTGGGGCTGCCATGAACTATTTCAGGCTCAGCATTGCATCACCAAACAAGCCCCGAAGCAGGGAGGCATGGGAGAGACTGGCATACCTCGGTGTAGGGTTGGGGAATGAGAAGAGATAAACCAAAGAACTTATATACTTACCAGTATATGCATAGGCCGGTGGTCAGCAAATGGCAGCTCGCGAGCTGCGGTTTGCCACTCTGTTGACTAACGAGTTTGCCGACCACTGGGGTAGGGGCTTAATCACAAGGAACAACAGCCTGTGATTATTGGAATCGAGAGTCTATGTCAGTGGTCAGCAAACTCATTAGTCCACAGAGCGGCAAACCGCAACTCGCGAGCCGCAGTTTGCCGACCACTGGCATAGCTCATGGACATGGGCAATAGGGTAGTGAAGACCCGGGAGGTACCGGGGCGGGGGGGGGGGGGGAACGGAAGATATCTGTAATGCTATCAAAAAATATATTTAAAAATGAAAATTAAAAGCAACACTTTGCACTAGCCTCAAATAACAACAAAAACAAAAAAGAACACGAGTCCCACCAGGTTGCTGATGTTTCTTTCTCCCCGCTCAGTGGACTCCACAGCCCCCTGCACCTGCCTGTGGAGAAGAGGGACACGCTTTGTGCACCCCCCCCCCCACCTTTTAACCAGAAGCTGAACCCCTCAATGCAGCTGCTGTATTTGACTTGCCCAGTTGACTGACTCTCACCCCGGCCGGGCCTGGCAGCCCCTCCAAGGCCGGACCAGCCGCCCGGGGCCCCGTCGCCCGCACACACTGGCCGGTCTGCAG
This sequence comes from Antrozous pallidus, assembly GCA_027563665.1. NCBI lineage: Eukaryota > Metazoa > Chordata > Mammalia > Chiroptera > Vespertilionidae > Antrozous > Antrozous pallidus. The sequence goes on from CM050510.1 coordinate 120,902,364, forward strand.
GCCGCAGCTCACCGTGTTGTGCGTGGCCAGCGCGCTCTTGACCGTGGCTCCGGGCCGCCCGGCCCCGCTCGGGGGGATGCGAGGCCGCAGAGTGAACTTCTCTGTGATCATGACACAATTCGGGAAGAATGCAGCGTCTCCCGGATGCAGCTTCTGGAGCTTCGCCCGGGGGAGGGAAGCTCGGAGGGTGTTGAGCGTTTGGGCTCCTGGCGGTTCTTTGCCGCAGGCGCGCGCGTGTGCGTCTCTGTGTGCGTGCGTGCGTGCTTTTTTCGTGGGGCTTCTTCTCAGTTGCTCATGTGGACCCGTTTTGGGGGAGGCCCCTGGGGAGAAGGAGCAGGCTCAGAATGCTATGACACCTGATGGAAAATATTATGCCTTAGTCAACGAGGCTGATGTGTCTGCTCTGACGCTTGCCTTCAGCCCAAACCAAACCCCAGCTGGAGAGGATGAGCCACACATGGGGACTGTTGGGTTGCTGACTCCCCCTTGAAATGGTGCCATCTTAATTCCCAACGCCTTTGAAAAAACGCTTTCAGAATCATAGAGTTTGAGATCCTTCAGCTCAAGGCCGGAAGGGTCATCTTGGCCACGTGGCTGATTTCAAAGGAAAAGGGGGCTGCGGGCCAGAGAAGACCCAAGACTGCCCAGGGTTGCACGGAAAAACTTGAATTCTGTCTCTCGAAGGCCAGAAAAGGTTTTGTCTGTTTTGTCCTACTTTAGTTTTCAGACAGTATATGGTGACACGTTTTAGACAGTATTGTTCCCCCCCCCCCCCCGCCCCCCGGTCTTATTCATTTAACAACTCTGACTGTCACACACACACTGTTCCAGGTGCTGGGGATACAGAGGGGAGCAAGCACACTGGTCCTGTTGCTCAGGGGGCTTGTAGTCTAACTAGAGACCCAGTGCACGTCATTCATGCACGTGTGGAGGGGGTGTCCCTCAGCCCGGCCTGCTCCCTTTGGCTGTCCAGGAGTCTTCAGGGGATGTCTGACTGACGGCTTAGGCCCGCAGCCGCAGTCGAACATCCTTAGCGCTGCCCCAGAGGTGGGAGAGGCTCCCGTAGCACTACCGCTGCTGCACTGGTCAGCCGTCAGCTAACTTGTGGCTGAGCAGCACTCCCCCTGTGGAAGTGCACTGGTCACTAGAGGGCAGCTCCTGCGGTGAGAATCTGCCTCCTGGTGGTCAGTGCATGTCATAGCGACGGGTTGTTCTGTCATTTGGTCCGTTTGCATATTACCCTTTTATTAGATAGGGTGAGGAAAACAGCTCGGAGCAAGAAACTATGTGTGGGTGTGAGCAGTGGAGTCCTGGCTTTGGGCGTTGCCGGTCACTCCTCCTCCTCTCTCCGCCTCCCTGTCCTCCATGCTTTGGGGAAAGCCTCCTTGAATTTAGGAAACTTCCCTGAGATTGGGATGGCCAGCTTGAGGCTGTGGGGGTGGGGTGGGCACACTGAGCCACAGCAACCCCCACCTTCACCCCTTCCCTCACCTCTGAGCTGCTTCCCTTCTGAGGAAGTGGCTGTGTCTCTGGTTATGAGTGTGTTGCTTTTGAGCCCTTTCCTTTAAAAAAAAAAATTGAGCTATAATTTACATACTGTAAAATTTCGAAATGCATATCAGTTATTTTTTTTAGTACATTCATAATATTGTGCCATTATCACCACTAATTCCAAAACACTTTCCTCACCCCCGAAAGAAACCCTGCTCCTGTGAGCAGTCCCTGTGTGGACGTTTCACATAAATGGCTCCTACAGTGGGCGGCCTTTTGTGTCTGGCTTTTTCCACTGAGCATACCATCTTCAGGGTTCATCCGTGTTGTAGCTGTGTCAGGACTGCATTCCTGTTTTTGGGGCCAAATCAGATTCCATTGTGTAGATGTACCACATTTTCTTTCTTTTTTGTTGCTAACCCTCACCTGCGGATGTTTTCCCATTGATGAGAGAGGGCGGGAAGGATGGCGGAGAGAAGAGAGAAGAACATCTATGTGAGAGAGACACATCGATTGCTTGCCCCTTGTATGCTCCTGACCAGGATTGGGGATCCAGCCTGCAACCAAGGTGTGTGCTCTTGACCGGAATCGTACCCAGGACCCTTCAGTCCGTGGACTGACAGTTTATCCACTGAGCCAAACCGGGTAGGGCCCACATTTCCTTTACCCATTCGCTTGTTGATGCCCTTGCATTTTAATTCTGATCACAGACCCCCCCCCCCCCCCCCCCCCCCCCCCGCCCAGTGTTCCCTTGAGTTCTCCACGGAGTGTTTGGTAGTTATTTCTAGTTTCTCTACTGGCTACATGGAGCATAATTTCCAGTTGGCCTAAGCAGTGGTACTGAAATGGGAAAGAGGATGGCCTCTCCCCCGGTTCCCCAAACCTGATGTCCCTGCCTGGGGGCAGGGCCTACGAGGTTGGCACCCTTAGAAGTGCGAGCAGGTCCTGTCTCGAGTGTTGGGGCAGAGTGGCTGAGCCGTTGGTGAAAAGATGCTGTGGGTGGGGTGCGCCGCCGACCGGTGTGGGCACGAGGCTAATTCCCACCACCCCTGGGCTGCGAGGTGATGGGCTGCGGCATGACTGTCCCAAGAGTGTGTTTGAGGCCCCCTGGCTTAGCGCTGTGGTTGGCAAACCGTGGCTCTCGAGCCACATGCGGCTTTTTGGCCCCTGGAGTGTGGCTCTTGCACAAAATGCCACGGCCTGGGCGAGTCTATTCTGAAGAAGCGGCGTTAGAAGAAGTTTAAGTTTAAACAATGAGGCACTCCAAAGAAATTTCAGTCGTTGTCCTATTGGTATTTGGCTCTGTGGACGAATGAGTTTGCCGACCGCTGGCTTAGAGTATTGCCTTCGTTGTCTTTTACTTTCCCCATTTACTTCATGAAGATGTCATTTACATACAGTAAGATCCACCTTTATAAAATGCACAGTTCTGCACCTTCTAACAAATATGCAGTCAGGTACCTACTTCCCCCGTCGAGAGCATTATCATCTCCCTCCCCCCATCTCCCAAATTCCCGCCGACTCTGTTTGAGCCCCCAAATCCCCTGCCCCCAGCCCTGGGCAGCCGCTGATTGGTTTCTGTCCCTGTGTCTCGTCTTTACCCAGTGGCAGGTGAGTGGAATCGCACATCACGCGGCCTTTGACTCGCCCTGCGCGCGGTTTCGCATCACGCGTTTGGAGTCGCCGTGTTGCGGGGCGCATCGGGCCGGCTCGCTGCTGCGCGGCGGCATTCCGTTGTTGAGCTGTTCCCCAGCTGGAGGACCTCGGGGCTGTTGGCAGCTTTTGGCAATTATGAATAAAGCCGCTAAAAACACTCGTGAACAGCTTTTTGTGAGAACATAAGCTTTCTTTCCCCTTGGCTAAATATCCAGGAGTGGGATTCTTGGGCCACATGGCAAGTGCATGTTTAATTTTGTTAGAAACTTCCACGCTGTTTCTCCAAGGAGCCGGAGCTCTCTGCAATCCCACCAAAGATGGGCACGCATTCTTTATCTCTTTGGTTCTAGACACCCCCAACCCCCCCCCCCCCCAAATATTTCATCAGAGCCTCTCTGTGCTTGGCTTTTTTAGTTGCGAGCAACAAAGACACACTGAGTACCTGTTTGGTCTGGGTTCCCCCAGAAGCAGACTGGGGGTGGTGATTTGAGTGTGAGGGGTTTGTTTGGAGGTCGTCCGGGGAAACGCTAGCAGCGGGGGGAGAAAACAAGAGGAGGCCAATAAGTCTTGTCATCAAGCAAGTTACCACTTGGGGCAACTCACCCACTGTGCCACTGGGCACTAAAACAGTACAGAGCACGTGCCTGAGTCCTTTCCCACCCCGAGGGCCCAGGGGGCGGGTTCTAAACCATCCTCTCCCCCCCCCCCCCCCCGCTCCCCGCCATTGGCTGAGGGCTGCTGCCAGCCTCGCGCTCATTTCCTGGCACTTGCGGCTGCTCTGAGTGCAGGGAGAGCAGCCAGGTAGGTGAAGGGCATTTGGAAGGTGCACGCGCTTCAGGTGGTAGATGACTCCTTCCAGCTGCTCTCCGTGCTCCTTGTTTCAGCGTGGCTTCGTCCACGTGTGGCTTAATTCTCTGATTCCTAATTCCTGCCAGTGTGGCCCCTGTTTCCCACTCCCAACCAACTGACTGTGGAGCGCGACTCCCCAAAGAGAGAACGTGATTGGTGAGTGAGTCACTGCCTGGCAATTGGCAAAGCCCTTGATTTAGGTCATCCTATAGACACACTGGCCGTTCATTGGCTGTCCTCTGGTCAGGTGATCGGACCTGGGCCAATTGGCTATGGCTAGGGGGAGGGTCAGAGAGTGCAGAGCCCTGCTGTCCTGCAGAACCTGCCTGGATGATGCACTTGACCTCCGTGAGGTGGTATTAGGAGCTGAGCCTTTGGGAGGTAACTAGAATGACATGAGGCCCTGAGAGGAGGGGTCCCGTGATGAAATTAGTGTTCTGAAAAGAAGAAGACAAGAGACCAGAGCTTGCTTTTTTTTTTTTTTGCCATGTGAGGACGCACTGAGAAGGCAGCCGTCTAGAAGCCAGGAAGTGAGCCCCCCAGGGAACCTCATTGACTAGCACCTTGATCTTGGACTTCCCAGCCCCCAGAACCCTGAGAAGTAAACGCCTGCTGTTTAAGCCCCCAGCTGGGACTTTTTTTTATGGCAGCCTGAGCTGACTAAGACATTTGGGGTTCTCAGCCCCCATCTGGTGCCTGGGCTCCACTGTGACAGCAGCAAGGCGCCCCCTCCCCCTTCTAGAAGGGCGCAGTTTCAGGGTTCTGAGTGTGCCGGTAACACCCTGGGCTCTACAGGTCCTGGTCTAGAGCTGCTGCCGCTGCCCTCCGAGCCACAGTCAATGCCAGGGGGTTGCTCAGGCCAGGCCCCTACTTAGATCTGAAGCCGGGCTCTGCTGTAAGCAGTCCTGCCCCCATGGGCTGAGCCACCTTGGTTCCCTCTCCAGGGCCCTCAAAGGGAGTTCTCCCAGGACCCCACCGCCCTCCCCAGCAGAGCCTGGGGCCACCTGGAGACAGGGCTGCCAGGAGGATGTCGTGAGGCGAAGCAGTCGCACCCATTGTCGCCGGGAAGTTTATCTGAGGCTGCCGAGGGCCTGAGCAGTCTGCGTTCTTAACCTACTTTTAGAAACAATGCTGGTTGTTTACCAGAGAGACTTGCCCTTCCCAAATGCGCAGCCACCGTCCAGCCAGTCTTTCCTTCCCTTGCATAGCTTGTGTGTTTTCAGAGGTGAGGAAGTTGAAATAGTAAAGCGCAGGGTCGGCCAAGGGAGCATAGCCACCCTTGCAGCCTGCATCATGGAGGCAGCTCTAATGGTGGCTCAGCCGCTTTTGCTTACGAGGCAGCTGGTCGAGCAACCAGAGGGCTTTTTCTTCTGCTTTCCCCCAAGACCTGATCTGGCCAGTTTGGAGGGCTTGGGGTAGGGGTGGGACGATGGTTTTATTATCTGGCACTAGTTGCTCACCGGTATGAACGTCCCCTCCTGCCAGCTTATGGTCTGGGGGCTGGATCCGTAACTGCTGGGGAAGCAGCATCCGGCTGCAGGCTTTCTCGCCTTGGCCCAACCAGGGATGCCCGCCTGGAGCCGGGCAGCCCTCCCCACAGGAGGCTGAGCTGACCGCGCCCTCATTTCGGCATTGAGGACGGTGGTAAGTTGAGAGGCAAAGTCTTAGACCGGGTCACCGAAGGGTGGCTTTTGAACCCTCTCTTTGTGCGTGCATATGGAAAAGAGACCGCCTGTGCAGGCTGCCTGGGGGGAAGGAGGCGTGGAGGCTGGAGGCTGAAGCCGGGGACCCGGGTGCCCCGGTGAACTGGGTCTTCAGCACCAGGGAGCCACAGAAGGGCTTCATGCAGGAGCAACCAGCGGTTCTGAACGCTAACTCTGTGGCCTTAGAGAATCTCATGGACTGCAAAGGGCTGGACCCACGCCCTGCAAACTGTGAGCCGTCTTTTTTACCCTTCTCGTGGCACGCTGCTCTGGTTTCAGCCCTGCCCACTTCTCACTCCTCTGTGGTCCGGGTCTGGGGCAGCGTAAGGGCTCCAGACACTCTCGTTGGCGATCACTCCGAGCGGCTGTACTTGGACGTGACTCCGGCCTACAAGGCATCACGCATGCTCACGTGTGCTCTTTCCAACGTGCCTCTCTGTTCTGCTCGCCACGTGGTTTCATGCACCAAAGTGGAACGGGGAGTTCCTTTCACTGGTTTGGTCTGAAGAAGGGAAACACCGCCTGCTGTGGCGCTCCGTGGACTGAGCGTCGTCCTGTGGACCAAGAGGTCCCTGATTCAATTCCAAGTCAGGACACAAGCCGGGAGGGGTGCACAGGAGGCAGCCGATCGATGTTTCTCTCCCGTCGATGTTTCTCTCTCTCCCCCGCCCTTCATTCTGAAATAAAAAACGTCACACACACACACACACACACACACACACACACACACACCTATTTTTTAAAAGCCTAGCTGGTTTAGCTCAGTGGTTTGAACATCATCTGGTGAATGGAAGGGTCCCGAGTTCAATTCTGATCAAGGGCATGTGTCTTGGTTGCAAGCCCTGGCCCTGGTTGGGGGCCTGTGCGGGAGCCAGCCAACTGACGTGTCTCTCTCACACCGATGTTTCTCTCTGTCTCTCCTCCTTCCGTCCACTCTCTCTAAAATAAATAAAACAAAACAAAACAAAATAATGGAAATCCCATAAGAGTTAATTCAGTCAAGGGGGGCTTATTGCACAGCTGCAATAGGCACCTCAAGACAGGCTCCAGGAGGATGCAAACTGGACTGGAAAATAAGGAACAAAGATCAGGGTTTTTTTTTTGCATATTTCCAGGGCTGCTTGCTGATTTAGTACCTGCCCCAATATGGCCGCCTTGTCCGCCAGGATGTGTGATCCTGTGGCTCTCAGATCCCCATGGCTGAGCGCCCCCAGCTCCCAGGGCCCCTGGACGAAGAGTTCATCTGTCCTCTCCCGTCTTCAGAACCAGCCAGCCCAGGGATGGGAGTCTGTTGGGTCGAGTGTCCATCCCTGCCCAAGCAGGCACATGACCAGCCCTTCTGATGGACAGGTCCAGGGGGGCGGGCAGAAGGGGGAGGCGGGGAGGGGGATGCCCTAGGCCCTGCCCTGCGAGGAGAGGCTGTTTGCGGCCTTCCAGCCGTTTGGCAGAACCAGCTCCATTCACGCTGCTGCTCCTTCGGCACAGGGATGAAAGCACCCACCGGCCCGGGTTCTGGCAAGCAGGCCCATCCCCTCCCGGTGGGGCCTGAGTTCTGTTCTCCATGAAACGAGGAGGTCGGGTTAGAGCACCTGGGAGGGTTTTCAAAGCTCTGGTTTGATTGGGAGGTTAGCCAGCCCCACACGTGGCGACACGGGACCGGGCGACACGGGACCGGGGCGACACGGGACCGGGGCGACACGGGACCCGGGCGACACGGACCGGGGGACACGGGACCGGGGCGACACGGGACCGGGGCGACACGGGACCCGGGCGACACGGAACTGGGGTGACACGGGACCGGGGCGACACGGGACCCGGGCGACACGGGACCGGGGCGGCTGCTTGAGCGTCAGAAATGGCCCCTCCCTGCCTCTGCCCAGCTGGGTCCAAAGCCCTGGCCGCTGCCTCACAGGAAACAGTGTCCCCTGAGGATCTGATGTGAATAAAGCCGACTGCGTTTCTGCAGACACAAAGAGAGGGGACAGGGCACCCTCATTTGTGGCTGATCCCCAAATGAGCGTCCTCTCCGCAGGCTGCCTGGGTTTGGGCCCCGGAGGGGGTGTGTATTATTACCAGTTGGCACAGGATGTGGTGGAGCCGGCTGATGCCAACTCTGCGCCGTTCGGTGCCCCGGGCTCCCCCACACCACGCGCGCACGCCGCGGGGGAGAAACCCCGTGTGCCGTGTGGCCTCACCAGGGACTTCTGGAGGGCAGATGGGAGACTTGAATTCGCGAAGCCAACTGTCAAGCTTTGTGTTAATTAGGTCAATATAATCAGATTATTTAAAAAACGAAATCTAATTCCGTGTTGTGTGCGTGTGTGCACATGAGTGACTGCTGTCGGGGAGGCCGGCTGCCCGCCCTCGGCCTCGCGTGGGCCGCAGCAGATGGTCCCGGTGACCCAGCACCCGCCTCCGCCCGTGCGGGCCCCCCTCGGCCGCCTCCCCTGCACAAGTTGGGGGGTGGGTGTAGTTGGGGGGCCAGGTGGCCTGGACTTGAATCCTGGCTCTTCCACCAAGAAGAACGTGACCTCCGACAGCCTCCTTTCTCCGAGCCTCTGAGTTTCCAGTTGTGATGGGGTCCTGGCAGCTGCTGAGCTCTACACGTTCACACGTGGCACAAGAGAAATGCCGACTACGCGTGTGCCTTTGTCAGAGGAGCCCCGCGACCGTCGCCATCATCTCGGGGGACGCGGAGGAATGGGTTGCCCTGTTTGTTTCGTCATTAAAGGACTTGTCTCCAGGACTGGACTCAAAGGTGGGGGCTCACTCATCGTCTGTAGAGGCCCGGGCTCCAGCTGGTCTCACCCCTGGGGTGATTAGACAAGAGGGGGTGCCTTCACCTGGCAGCCCAGTCCCCCCTCCCCCTCGAGGGGGAGGGTGTTGAGGCTCCTTCTCAGGGTAGAAATGGGGCGATCGTAACTTACCTCATCCCACACTCTTCCGGACCAAGTGTCAGTGTTGTTCTCCGATGGCAACATAGAAAGGAACCGGCATCCCTTCCGAACAAAGAGGGACTTTTCCCAGGAAGCGTGCAGCCCCGACACCTTCTCCTTGCTTGCTGTGTGGCATGTGGCTTCTCGTCTGACAATTGGTGTGACCGGCTTGGGAACAATGGACAATGGCCGCGGCCGCTTCCTGTGAGAAGGAAGAATGGGCACAGGTGGGTGTCCCGAGGCCCGGTCCGGGAGGGGCTTCCTGAGCGTGTCCCCCAGGCCCTTACCGTGTGCTCGGGGACTCCTCACGGCCACGGTCGGCTGGGGGTCTGGCCCGGCGGCGAGAGCAGTCAAGGCTCACATTATCGAGGGGCCCTGTGGGCAGAGACTTCCCACAGGCTGACTCCATGCCGAGGCGGCCTGGCCAGCGGGGCCCAGTGGTTGGGCATCGACCTGTGAGCCAGGAGGTCAGGGTTCAATTCCTGATCAGGGCGCAGGCCCGGGGGGTGGGCCTGGTCCCTGGTGTGGGGTGTGCAGGGGGCGGCCAGTCAGTGATTCTCTCTCATTGCTGACGTTTCTGTCTCTCTTTCCTCCCTTTCTCTCCGAAATAAATTCAGATATATATTTTCTAAAAATTTGGAGTGGCACAGCACTGAGAGTCACTGAATTCGGCTCTCCAGGCCTCATCCTCAGAACCGTCCCGGAAGAGGCTCATCAGCCCCTGGCCTGGCCCACTGGACAGGTGGGAAACTGAGGCCCTGAGAGATGCAGGGACAGGCTAAGGCCACCCAAGGGCAGAGTCAGATGCTGACCTGTGGGGAGGGGTATTGTTGCCCCTGCCTGCCCTGCCAGCTGCACCTCATGCCAATCTCCATGCCTTGTCTACTGCTGCCCTCTGGCCCCCTTGTAGGGCCCTGAGTGTGCTTTCCCGCACACTGTCGCCACTGCCCGCACCCCTCCGCCTTCTCCCCTGCCTTTCACCCAGCCCGTAAACCTCAGCTTCTCAGGGGGCTTTCCCGTGCTGTCTCAAGTCGACGGGGTCCTTTGCCGACTACTGCCAACGCCTTCAGTCCTAATCACAGCCCCTGTTCGTCCCTTTCTTTCCTGGTCCTCACGGAATTTGTGATCGGCCATTCGCTGCTTTCCCGGCGTGCCGTCCACCTCCCCCACCGGACCAAAGCTGCTTGCCAGGGGCCGCTCCGTGCTGCCCATTGCCAGCTCCACTGCACCAGCCTGGCTCGCAGACCTTCCCATGTGGGGGGCGGGGGGTGGGTGGTGGGTGGGGGAGGGACGTGTGAATTAGTTTGGGGGGGGGGGTCCTCTAGATTTTCAGAGGTTTCTTCTGAGGTGTGAGTTTGAGAGTGAAGTGAGGTTTTTGTAAGTCAAACAACAGGCATTTTCCTTCACAGCAGCTCAAAACTGCAGTTCAAATAAGAAAGAGAAAATCACTTAGTTCCTAAGAAGGTTCTGGCAATTGCGTGTGCGTTCAGGCTAATGGGCCTGGTTGGCCTCAGGAGCAATGCAAAGGTGGAGTTTGAACTCTGCCCCACCTCAGAGAGAAAAGAGAGGCTGTGCAGCGATAGGACAAGATGCATTTAAATGTCACGGGTGTTGTTATTAGTCATCATCTTATCTTCGTTAATAATAATAACGGGACCCGCCCAGAAGTTGCTGAATAGCAGACGGGCGCTTTCTGGAGTTCTTGTTGTCAGACGGGACTGGGAGCCCCCTGGCTCCGCCACCGCCGCCGTGAGGGGCCGGCGTGGTGGCCGGAAGCCCCACCCTGGTCACACGTGTGCAGTCACATCCTCCACGCCCTTCGGGGCGCGGGTCCTTGAGAGGCGCCACAGAGACCTGTGGCCTCCCAGACTGCCCGCCGAGCAGAGGCCTGCTGGCTGGGGACCCAGGGCAGTCTGTCTGTCTGTCTTCACAGAGATCTCTGCCTGGCCCTTCCCTTCTATTGTTTCCTGCCCCAGCGACTTGCTGAAACAATGTGTTTCCTACAGATTTTGTTAGCCTGCGTGCACGTCTTTGTTTGGCCCGGTAAACAGACGGCTCGCACACACAGATCCGTGCGTCTGACAGAGGGAACTCTGAGGCCTGGGCCCCGGGCTGCCCTGAGTCACCGGCTCCTTGAGCCTGCAGATCTTGGATGGTCTAGGCCCGTGGTCGGCAAACTGTGGCTCGCGAGCCACATGCGGCTCTTTGGCCCCTTGAGTGTGGCTCTTCCACAAAATGCCACAGCCTGGGCGAGTCTATTTTGAAGAAGTGGCGTTAGAAGAAGTTTAAGTTTTAAAAATCTGGCTCTCCAAAGAAATTTCAATCGTCGAACTGTTGCTATTTGGCTCTGTGGACTGATGAGTTTGCCGACCACTGCTCTAGACTAGTGGTTCTCAACCTTTCTAACGCCTCGACTCTTTAATACGGCTCCTCATGTGGTGGGACCCCCAACCATAAAACTATTTTCGTTGCTACTTCATCACTGTCATTTTGCTGCTGTTACGAGTCGTTATGTCAGTATCTGTGTTTTCCGATGGTCGTCACCTAAGACCATCGGAAAACACAGATATTGACATAACGATTCGTAACAATAGCAACACGACAGTGATGAAGTAGCAACGAAAATAGTTTTATGGTTGGGGTCACCACCACATGAGGAGCTGTAGGGAGAAGGAAAGTACCATAAACACTCACACACCCATGGGAGGGAGAAGGAAGGTACGGTAAAGGGTCTCGGCCTTAGAAAGGTTGAGAACCACTGGTCTATACCTTGTAGATGACACAGCCCCTGCCATCTGTGCTGCCTGTGCGTGCACAGGTTCAGTTGTTGGGAGGGGGTGCTGGGCCTCCTATAGCCCAGGGAGACCCACATTTGAGAACCGGGTTCGTCGAGATTGAACCTCCTGTGCCAAATCGTTGCTTACCTGGAAAGAGTGTGTTTCCTTGTCGGTAAACACAGTACCTACCTCATAGGACTGTTGGGGCTTAAAGGAGTTGCTATTTGGAAATCATTGGGTTCCGAGCCTGTGCTGGCTGCTCTGGTTACTTGTCAGTTGGGCTCTGTTTTTTTTCTTTTTAAAATATATTTTATTGATTTTTTTTTTTTTTTTTTTTACATAGAGGAAGGGAGAGGAATAGAGAGTCAGAAACATTGATGAGAGAGAAACATCGATCAGCTGCCTCCTGGCACCCCGTTGTCCCCCACTGGGGATGTGCCTGCAACCAAGGTGCATACCCTTGACCAGAATCGAACCTGTGACCCTTCCGTCCGCAGGCCGTCGCTCTCTCCACTGAGCAAACCAGTCAGGGCTGCTGGGCTCTGCTTTGTGGACTCTCCTCAGCGATCCTACCGGGCCAGGCTTTCCTACACACCCAGGTGGCCCGGAAGTGGAGTGGAGGAGCTCATTGCTGCAGGCTGTTGTGATCCTCCGGGTGTGGTCTGCTCACCGGAAATGGTTCAGAACGCCCTGCACTCCTGCCTGCACGGATGCACACTGATAGGACAATGGCTACAAACTCCGACACCGAAGGGGACAGGCCTGGGCCTTCTACCTGGCTCCTGCTCTGAGCAGCTACGTGAACTTGGACATGCTGCTTATCTCCTCTGACCTTTCTCTTCCCTGATTCACGGGGCTGGGGAGCATGAGCATTAACTGCGCTTGGATTTGTCAGGTGCGTAGTGGGCCTGGCTCAGAGCCAGCCCATGGGGGGCTGCCCTGACTGATGAGCTTCACCTGAAAAAGGGGGTGGGGAGCAGAGGAGAGGGTCACACATTTGCAACTTCTCAGGACCTGACTCTGTCAGAGGTTCAGGATTGTCCTTGTCATTTGTCCAGCTCATAAAACTGTAGTGACAGGAGGCAAGACCTTTCCGGAGAGACCTGAGCTGTCCCGGAGAGAGTGGCTTCCTGCTCCGGGAGGGCTTTAAGGAGCTGGATAGCCCTAGGACAGTGGTCGGTAAACTCGGTCAACAGAGCGGCAAACTGCGGGGCGGCTCCCGAGAGGAGGGACAGAGCACTCTGTCTCCATAGCCTTCACTGTCCTTTCCAGTCTGGACACCAGGAACCAGAGATAATGCTCCCCTTCAACACCAGGGGCCTGCCAGTCCCCGCACCTCCGAATACGAGCACAGTGAAACTGGGTGCCGTGTGGGCCACTTTAAAAGGGCCAGTCGGAGAGGGGAGTGCTGGGGGTCATGGGGCCATGGGAAGTCTGCATGTGGATTTCTACCCTAAGCTCAAATGAGGTGGTTGGAGAAACTTGACTGGCACCTCTTCTGAGGCTGGTAGTGTCAGGGGCCATGGGGGACACCGTTGGCAGGAAGGGGACTTTGAGGTGGTCCCGTCCCATGGAGCTCCATCATGCAATTCTGCTGCCAGCCCAGGAGTGAGTGCCCTCAAGGGTGTGCAGACTCCACACGACCATTTAAAAAAGGTTTTGTCGAAACCAGTATGGCTCAGTGGATAGAGCGTCGGCCTACGGACTGAAGGATCCCAGGTTCGATCCCGGTCAAGGGCATGTACCATGGCTGCAGGCACATCCCCAGTAGGGGGATGTGCAGAAGGCAGCTGATCAATAATTCTGTCTCATCATTGATGTTTTTCTCTCCCTTCTTCTCTGAAATGAGTACAAATATTGTATCTAATAAAAGAGTAATAGGCAGATTGACCATCACTCCAACACACAAGATGGCTGCTCCCATGTGGTCAAAGATCCTGCCTTCATGTGGACACAAGATGGCCACCACAAGATGGCCAGTAGGGGAGGGCAGTTGGGAGGGACCAGGCCTGCATGGGAGGGCAGTGGGTGCGATCAAGCCTGCAGGGGAGGGCAGTTAAGGGTGGCCAGGCCAGCAGAGGAGAAAAGTTGGGAGCAAACAGGCTGGCAGGGGAGCAGTTAGACATCAATCAGGCTGGCAGGGGAATGGTTAGGAGGTGATCAGGCTGGCAGGCAGAAATGGTTAGGGGCAATTAAGAAGGCAGGCAGGGGAGCAGTTGGGAGCCAGCAGGCCTAGATTGTGAGAGGGGTGTCCAGTGGTGGGATTGGGCCTATACGGGCTGTCGGACATCCCTCAAGGGGTCCCAGAATGGAGAGGGTGCAGGCTGGGCTGAGGGGCACCCCCCTCCTGTGCACAAATTTCGTGCACCGGGCCTCTAGTGTATTTAAGAAAAAAATATGTCTCACCCTGACAAGACTGGGGAAAGTGAGCCAGCAAGTGATGCATGTTCCAGGTGGGACTTCCTATGCAGGGAAAGCACATAAGCAAGAGACGGGGGGTGGGGGGGGGGAGATTTGAAATGTAACACTGATTCCCTGGCTTCCTTAGGCACTCATTCTCTGTGCCGCCTCCCACGGTGATCAACCCATTGGTGCTGCCCGTCACCCTGGCGTGTAAAGGGACTTCTGGGTGATTAGCCACCTGTGAGACTCGGAACAGGTCTCTCTACTCGCCTGTCGCTGGTGGTGGTTTCCCTGTGTGACTGTCATGCCCTGTGAAGCTCAGCCAAGCGTTTTTCTCTCCGGACCGCGGCCTCCAGCCGGAAGCGAGGGGTGTGCTTGAACCTGTTGAAGGAAGTGGCAGTTTTTGGTTTGTCGGTCCCCTCGGCTGAGGGCCCTCCCTTAACACAGCTGGCGCCGCTGCGTGGGCTCGAGGCCGGGCTGCAGCCCCAGGAACACTGACGGGGTGTCAGCACTGAGGGTTCCCGCCTCCATTCCAGCTCCTTGGGCAGATCTTCTGGCTTCTGGGGGTGGCAGTTCCCCATTGCTACAAGGAAGTTGCTGTGGACATGCAAGGACTCCTTTAATGTAATTTTCTTTGTTTGCTTGTTTTGGAAAGAGCAGTATTGCAAAGTGGCTAAGAGCCTGGGATTTGAATTACAATTTGGCCACGTGGCAGCTTCCTAAGACTCAGTTTCCTGGCCTGTAAAATGGGCTAATGATGGTCCCTGCTGCTGGATTTGGGGAAGATGAAACCAGATGGGCACCACAGTACAGTTTCTGGCACACTGGTGAGACTCAGTAGGTGGTGTCTCTTCCCATTGTCATGATCACAGTGTAATCGCCCCCCTCCTCCCTGCCATCCCCCAACCCCCCCCCCTGCCGCTCCCCGTAGGGAGCGAGGTTTCTGTCGCTGAGGGTACAGCCCAGATAAGCATTCACAGCCAAATGACAGGGCACACTGTTGATCTGCGCCTTTGATTTCTCGTCTCCAAGCAGCGATCTGGGCGGTGGGTGGATGTGACCTGGGCATGACCCGCTCGGGACAGATCGGGCGGCCAGGGCGAGGTTCCTTCCCCTGGGCAGGATGGGCTCGGCGACCACTGCGCCTGTCACCGCTTCCTGGAGACGGCTAGTCCGCGCAGCTCTGCGTTCCATTTACGGACACTTTCCTGCGGAGGAGACTTGATGCGGAGGAAGAAAAACACGCGGCGAGCCGTTCACTTCCTGCGATAAACGGTGACCTTTGGAGCCGAGGTCAGGTCTGATTCTTCCAGGCGGGGTGCATTTCTCCTGCGGCCGTGGCGTCGAAGCCGGGCGTGCTGCGCCTCTGGCTGCTGCCCCGTCTGGCTGCTGCTCCCGACCGGCTGCCGAGAAGCGAGACGGGTGTCTTTGGGAGGCGTTCAGAACTTGCTCGCCGGAGCAGAAATGCCGCGTTTGCTGGGGGCGAAGGCTGAGCGTGTGTAAAGACGGGTGTCAGGCACTTCACGGCGGCGCGAGGCCGGAGAGGCCTGCGGGAGCTCGGGGACCGTCTTGTGCGAGTGCCGACGACGCGGACGGGTCCGAAAGTCGGGTGTCTTTCCTTCTCCTTCGCACACACGTTTAGCCCCCGTGATGGGATAGGCTGGGTTTGGCTGGGGGGAAAAGGACAGCTCAAATCCTGCTGTCTAAAGGATGAGATTTTAATTTTAGTGATTTCAGAGAGGAAGGGAAAGGGAGAGAGAGAGAGAAACATCAGGGACCAGAGAGAACCCTTTCCTGCCGCACCCCCAACCTCCAGCAACCACTGAGCCTGCTTTGGTCACGATGGGTGACTTGACATTTTCCAAAAGGGCTTTAGTCGGAATCATATAGGAAGTACTCTTTTTTTGTCTCGTTTCCTTCACTCGGCATAAGCATTTTGAGATCCTCGTGTTGCCGTGTGTATCGATAGGTCATTCCTTTTCATTGCTGAGTAGTGTCCACTACGTGTACGTGTACACCGAGCGGCCAGGCTATTATGTGTTCGGAGATCATCCTAACCTGGGCACTCAGTGTATACCGCAGTTGGTTTATTCACTCACCTGTTCGAACGTTTAGATTATTTCCAGTTTCCCCCCGCCCCCCCGATAACAAATAAAGCTGCCAGGACATCGTATACGTCCTTCTGTGGATCCGCATTCCCGTTGTCTTGGTAAACGACTAGATGGCACGGCTGGATCAGAGGACAGGCACAGGCTTAACGTCTCTGGAAAGGGGCTGTCTGCCGTCTACGGTGACTGTACCACCGTACGAGGAATCTGTTTTTACATGAGCTTCCCCCCTGATTCTCCTGAGCCTCTCCCTTCCTGAGATCGGGTGATGGCCCCGTGGTTGGCCTTGAGTGACAGGCAGGTCTCGTGAGCCCGTCGCCTTCATCTGTTCCCTCAGAGCGAGCCTGGCCTTGGCGTCTCCCTGCAGCTGCCCCTCTGCGTGGGGGCGCGGGAGAAGCAGCGGCCGCCGCTCGGACTCTCACCCACACGCACGTTGCGCTCACCCGAGCCTCTGCAACTGCTTCCCAGAAGGTCGACAGCCACGTGGCAGGGAGCGGCCTTGTCTAACGCCACAGTGTCCACACGGAGGCTTCCAGATCCGTGTCGACTGCCTTGGGGGTCATTTCTGGGCTGACCGCTGGCTTGACAGGGGCCCCCTGAAATCTGGAATCTGAGCAGCCGGAAGAGGTGGGTCGGAGGTCCTCTTTCCTCTCCGCCTCCCGGCCTCCGCCCAGTGCTTCTGCCCATCACCCAGCGTTTATCAGCCCCCTCGGTGCCAAGCCCTAAGCTGGGTGCTCGTTGTAGGCACAGGACAGGGTAGTTCTGCCCCTGGCGGAGCTCAGCATCCCGGGGAAAAGGGCGGGAGGGGCAGATTTTCTGGTGGAAGGAGACTCTGAAGGGGGCAGGTGCAGTGCTACTGGGGGTGAGGACAGGGGCAGGGGGATGGGTAAGCTCGACTTGACTCCAGTGACAACAGCAAAGCTTCTCTTCCCTGTGCGCACACGCCCTTCCCTGCACGCCGGGCCCCGGGAGGGCGTGGCGGTGGCCGCCGTCCTGGCATTCTGTGGCGAGGGCCAGCTGGAGCCCGGCAGGAGCAGGACTGCGTTCCCAGGCCCTGCGCCAGCGCTGACACACACGTCCATCGGCCCACGGCGCTTCAGCAAGCGCTCTCCCCGGAGAAACTCACACCATTTTCTGGGGGCAGTGGAGTGGAAGGGAAGCATGTGAAAAATAGGGCAGCCTCAGGAGCGCGTGAGGTCCGTTCTGTTCCCGGAGGTGCTGGCGGCTGGTGCGCACACACCTCCCGCTGCTGCTGCTGCTGGTGGAGGTGGTGGTGGTGGTGGTGGTGGAAGTGGTGGTGATGGAGGTGGTGGTGGTGGAGGTTGTGGTGGTGGAAGTGGTGGTGGTGGAGGTGGTGGTGGTGGAGGAAGGGCTGTGCCTCCCACGACCTGGCCGCGCTGACGGTTGATCCTGTGGCCTGGCCTCCCTGTTCTCGTGGGTCCCTGCTGTCCCGCCCCCACAGATCTGGTGCCTGAGTGCTGTCCTGGGGCCAGAAACAGAAACCCCCGCCTGCACGAGCCGGAGTGTTGGGGCTTTACCTGTGGGAGAGGGGAAGTCCATGGGCCGTGTTCCCAGGGCTGTGTTCCATGGGCTGTGTAGGCATGGGAGGTCTTAAGACCTTGAACTCCAGGGGCTTTTTCCTGTCTCTGCAGAGCAACTGCAGTCAAGGTAGAAAGGGACTTCCCGTATGGGAGCAGGGACACGAGATGTTTGGTAATGAGTCACCCCAAGCTCGCTCTGTCTGAGCGTTCGCAGGCGATGGGGGTAACAGCGGGCGCTGAGACACGCACCGTCAGTCCTCCAGTCCGTGGGCCGGCGCACGGGTTGCCCCCGGCTCACAAATGGGCTCTTTCTGGTTGGCTCTGCTACCTGCAGGCGTGTGGACGTCGACGTGGGCCTGCCTGCGCCTCCGCCAGCCTCCGGCAGTGTCCTCAGGCTCCAGTCTCCGTGTGTCACTCACCTGCAGTCCCCTCCGTCTCTCAGGTGCCGCCGTCTCATTGTCTGGCTGTTGCTGAGCGTTCTCAGGGCGGACTGGGGATCCACCCGGGGCTCAGCTCCGCCCGGAGGGGCACCGGGTCTCGCCAGTGTGGGGGGAGAGGGGGGTTGGGGCCTTGTTACCTAATGGTCAGACCACCCTCATATGGGGGACCTTTTCCAGCCTAGCTCAGGGCCAGGGGGCGGGGGGAGGACGCTCCCAGAATGTTGTAGGGTTTTTTTTGTCTTTTCTTAATGTGTGTGTGTGTGGTAAAATACACACGGATAGATTTTACTATTTTCCCCATTTTCAGGCGTACAGTTCAGTGACACACACCCACAGGGCTGTGCACCCATCACCGTTATCCGTTTCTAGGACTTTCTCATCGTCCCAGACGGAAACTCGGTCTCCATTGGACAATAACTCCCCATTTCTCCCTCCCCTAGCTCCTGGTTGTACCTCCGACTACGCACTGCCTCTGGGTGTGCCTGCTCTGGGTCCTTCCTGTGAGTGCCATCAGGCAGGATGTGCCCTTTGGGGCCTGGCTCATGTTACTTAGCATAATCTTAAAAAAAAATATATATATATATTTTTTTTTTTTTTTTTATTTTTTACAGAGAGGAAGGGAGAGGGAGAGTCAGAAACACCGATGAGAGAGAAACGTCTATCAGCTGCCTCCTGGCACCACCCCCCTCTCCCCTCCTGGGGATGTGCCTGCAGCCAAAGTACATGCCCTTGACTGGAATCGAACCCGGAACCTTTCAGTCCGTAGGCCGATGCCCTATCCACTGAGCCAAACCGGTTTCAGCAGCACAATCTTTTCAAGGTCCATCCGTGTCGGAGCACTTGTTAGCATTCCGTTCCTTTTCATGGCTGAATAGTGTCCACTGGGTGGACAGACCCTATTCTACTGATGGACACTCGAGACGTTTCCACCCTCTGGCTGTTGTGAATAGTGCTGCTGGGAGCGGAGTCCCTGTGTCTGGTTCTATGGGGTAGACATCTAGACGCGGACTTGCTGGATGATGTTTAATTTGGGGAGGAATTGCTATCTTTCCCCCATGGAATGCCATGGGGGCAATGACTTCCCATTGCCCGCGGGATCTGCCACCGGGCCTGGCTCTCGCACACGGGACTTGCTCATTCTGGCCCCGCCACGAGGATCTGCTCCTGTGGCTGCCTCCACGCTCGGGCTCGCTCATCTCTCTCTCCGGGGACCTCCAGGACCTAGCGCAAACCCCGCCTTCGCACCTCCAAGGGGAAGCATCGCCCCTTCTCTGGCTCCCAAGGCGGTTCTTGTGGTCTGACTCGGGCACCCACGGTCCTGACGGACCGACTTGGCTTAGTCATCTCTGCCCTGACATGACTCTTCTGCCCCCTCCTCTCGCCCTTCAGCTCCCCTTGGGGTTCAGGCACACCAAAGACAACCAGGCACCCCTCACTGTGGTGGTGCCTGCGCCTGGCTCGCCCCCATCCTGTGTGCCCAGGCTGTGTGCCAGCCGCTGCTCCGCGATCCCCCGTCCCCACGAGGCATCCTCTTTGCGGGCAGGGACCTGGCCAGCCCCCCGCAGGAGCCTCCCAAGCTGGCAGGCTGCCTCAGGCTCCCAGAGTGGTGAGCGGCTGCCTCCCCTCTTGGGCCCCTGCCCATTTGGAAGCATGCCCTCGAGCGCTGCCATCCCCGAACCAGGCCATCGGGTCATCTGATCCCCACGACGCTGAGATGCCTGGCTGAAGGCTCTTGTCAATGAGCGACAGAGGGGGAACCAGCCGTGGCTGACTCGGTGGGCAGGTTTGGTGGCTACCAAGCCTCTGACTTCGTAGGGCGTGTCTCGTTGCCCAGAAAACGGCCCGAGCGGCCTGTCACCCAAGCCAGGAACCCAGCACCCCCTCTCAGCCTGCCCTGCATGGCGGTTCTCCCTCCCAAAGGTCTGCCCTCGCCGCTCGCCCACCTGGCCGCCTCCACTGTGGGGCGCCCCTTCCATTCTGCCTGTGTACGCGGCACAGTCCTCCTAGGGTTCAAGTGCACGCTGCACCCTCCAAAACAGCGATTCACTAACTTCCCTCCCTGCCGAGTCCGGACCCTGGACCACTTAGCTCCTAGCGTGTGCTGCGCTTCCCGCCACA
This sequence comes from Antrozous pallidus, assembly GCA_027563665.1. NCBI lineage: Eukaryota > Metazoa > Chordata > Mammalia > Chiroptera > Vespertilionidae > Antrozous > Antrozous pallidus. The sequence continues at coordinate 120,922,386 of CM050510.1, forward strand.
GTCTTGTTGGACCTGTCCCGTTCCCTGGGCCTGGAACCTTCTCCCAGATCGTTCCCGGGCCAGTCCCACTGGCGCTTCGGGCTTCAGCCGAGGCGCTGCTCCCCGGGAGATGCTTCTCTGACCCCGGGTCTGCCGTCCCCACCTTCCTGTGCGCGCACTTCCCTTGGAAGCCCCCACAGTCTGGCATGTCTGTACCGCTGTGTCCCCAGCGCCTAGCCCAGGGCTGGGTATGGCAGGGGCAGGAGACGGGTGCTGCGGGGACGGACGGACAGATGGGTGGATGGGCAGATGCACAGAGGCCCCCTGTGGGTCCACTTCTCACAGGAGCATGCAGGGCGGGCCCCGGTGACCTTGACAGCTTTCTGCTCCCACACTCGGCGGCTGGGCACAGAGCTAAGGGTGTCGGGGCATGTGCCCCGGGGGTGGCCAGCAGGGTTCAGGTTGGCAGAGGCGCTGGAGGCTTTGAGGAGGCTTTCTGGAAGCATTTGAGCCACCCTCTCTGGAGCAGACAAGAGCGTGGCTGATTTTGAAGACAAGTTCTTGTAAGAAGGCAGGTAGACGGGAGGCTGAGGAGCGGGCAGTGATTCCGGTTGTGGTCTGGTGAGCCTGGCTGCTGCCCTGGACCCACGCCCTTCTCCGGACCGGCCAGTCACAAGAGCCCCCTGGAGGCCGGTCCTTCTGCAAAGCTGGGTGCGTCTTGAGGCCTCTCAAAGGGGCAAGAGGCCTGGCCTGCTTCCATTTCTTTTCTCCCCTGAGGCTCCAAGTTCACTGAAAAGTTTTTAAAATTCCGCAAGAAGGTTCCCAACATTCTGGTGTTTAAGGCTGTTGCCTTTTATGAAGATGATGCTTTTCAGACAAAAAGCGCCCAGCAATGATGTCCACAGGTGAGGACAAAATCTGTCCGGAACACGGATGCGTGGTGTGCTCCAGGCGGAGGAGCTGAGGAGACACAAGGGTCCCTGTTGCTGTGTCTAAGCAGCCTCACATTTGGAGATGATATCGAATATTTGCCCTTGAGGGTTCTGGGAAAGTGAGGCCAAGTCCCACCTCCTGACCCCATCCCCTCCTTTCACTCCAAACCCCCAGACCAGGCAGGGAGGCGAGGACAGAAGGACAGGAGAGGGGAGGGAGCAAGTCAAACACGTTCTCGGGGCTGGGAGTTGCCAGGTTTCAAGAACGCCCCCTCCTTGGTCTCCTTGGCCACGTGGCGATGGGGCCTGGCATCCAGATGCCCTCACCCCGGGCGGCTTGTCCTTGGGGTGAAGCGAGCTCTGACGTCTGCCCTCTGGGAGCGAGGCCTGACTGTGCCAAAGGCTTCCCTGAGATCTCCGAGCTATCATCTATCTGAACGGGTCACCCCACCCCTCACTCTGCAGAAGGACCGGGAGCCCCACGCCCCACGACACGACTGTCTCAAGGGCGTCCAGTTAGTCAAGCTGAGAGGCGAACCTGGTTCATCGAGGTGCCTCCTGCAGGAGAATGCTCTAGGCTAATCCGTGCATCCCCAGGGCTTCGTGTGGAGTCTCACATGCCCGAGGGAGATCAGTAAGTCTTTTGAAAAATATATATTTTATTCATTTTCTACAGAGAGGAAGGGAGGAGGATAGAAAGTTAGAAGCATCGATGAGAGAGAAACATCGATCAGCCGCCTCCTGCACACTAAGGTACATGCCTGCAACCAAGGTACATGCCCTTGACCGGAATCGAACCTGGGACCCGTCAGTCCGCAGGCCGACGCTCTATCCACGGAGCCAAACCGGTTTCGGCAGAGATCAGTAAGTCTTTGTTGACTGAGTAAGAACAGCCAGCACTCACTGAGGAACTGTGGTAACTGCGAATGGAATCCTCGCCCCGCCCCGGGCAACAGGGGCGCTTGTGCCCTTTGCACAGGCGGGAGCTAGAGAACTGAAAGGAAAAGAAACCTGGGTGATGTCGGACAACTAGCAAAGGGGCTGAGGTTGGACCTGGGGAGCAGGTGAGAGCCACTGTCCAGACTGGACGCCGTCCACTAGAAAAATGCTATGAGCCTCCTGTGAAACTGCAATACCTCTAGCTGTCACATTACTTTTATTGTTATTATTTTAATGTATTTTTGTTGACCTCAGAGAGGAAAGGAAAGGGAGAGAGAGAAACAGTAACGATGAGAGAGAATAATTGATCGGCTGCCTCCTGCGTGCTCCCCACTGGGGATCGAGCCTGCGGCCCAGGCATGTGCCCTCACTGGGACTCAGACTGCGACCTGGTTCCTAGGTCAGGGCTCCACCCCTGAGCCACACCCGCTGGGCCCAGCGCATTCATTTCAAAAAGTAAAAGCAATAGCGCAGCCGGCGTGCTCAGTGGATGAGCGCCGGTCGACCTGGGAACCAGGACATCCCGGCTCCATTCCCATGAAGGAGACAGCTGACAGTGCTTCTCTCTCCTCCCTGACGTTTCTATCTCCCCCTCTCCCTTCCTCTCTGACATCCATAAAAATCCTATATAATAAAAGGGAAACATGCAAATTTGACAGTACCGTGGCTCCTGATTGGCTATGCTACCAGCCAATCAGGAGTGGGAGGGGCGGAGCCAAGTGGTGTGAGCACAGGCCCCAGGGGCAGCGAGCGCCCAGCCCCCGGGCGCTGTGAGGGGAAGCAGCAGCAGTGGTAGTGGCTGTGGCAGGGAATGCCCGGTCCCCGGGCGCTGTGAGCAGAAGTGGTGGTGAGCGCCCAGCCCCTGGGGCCGGGTGGTTGCAGGCAGCCGGGCTGAGCCGAGCAGGGCGATGGCTGGGTGCCCAAGGCCTGGGCAGGCTGGGGGTGAGCCATCAGTTGGACATCCCCTGAGGGCTCCCAGTATGTGAGAGAGGGCAGGTTGGGTTGAGGGACCACTCACCCCCCCCCCCCACAGTGCACGAATTTCATGCACCGGGCCCCTAGTAAAAAATATGTTTTAATAAAGTAAAAGAAATAGCTGAAATTACTTTAATCTATTTTTCCTAATTCAGTATATGCAGAATACTTTTAGCATGTAACCAGTATGTTACAACATTTTACATTTATCCAGGCCACATGTTCCAAACCCAGCACATTGCACGCAGTCTGGACTGGTCACGTCTCTCGTGCTCAATGGCTACCTGTGTCCAGTGGCTGCTGTGCCGGGCGGGGCGGCTCTGAGCGCTCTGCCAGCCACGGCTCGAGGCTGGGAGCGGTTAGTCATTGGGACCGGAGAGAAGCAGGAGGCGGCGGTAAAAGTTTAGGAGCCGATGGAGACGGAACGGCAGGCCTGAGCATGTGCGTTGGGTTCCCGAAAGCGCTCGCCGCGCCTTTCTCCCCAGGTGTGAGCACTGGGCGAAGCAGCCACATGGGCAAAGGAACGTCCCACCGGGGGCTCCCCTAAAACTCCAGCCTCCCACCCCTTCTGTGGGAGGGCCCAGCAGGGCCGTGCCGAGCACAAACACCCCGAGCTTCCAGCGTCTGAGCTGCAGGGACGCCTTGCTAGTCTGCGTGGGGATCTGGCTCCGAGCCGTGTTGCTTTTGGCTAAAGGCGGTTGCAAAACTCCCGGAGCACAGAACAGGTACGATGTGTTCTTGGGAAAAGGTTATGAGGTTTCAGACATAACAGAGGTTCTGAGTATACAAATAGCGGACGTCTCCGGACTGTGTCAGGAGTGAAGTCATCAGACCCATCCATCACGGGGTCAGCGGTGGCCGATGCGTTCAGGGCACCTCGGGCTTGGAGGCGGTCCGTAGCAGGGGAGACCAGAAATAACAGGGGGGGGGGGGGCAGCGCAGAAAAAACACACAACTAGTTTTCTCAAATGGGTCTCGGAACATTTCCTGGATTGCTCCTAAGGTGCAGTGGGAGGAGAGTGGGTGGTGAGAGGTTTCCTGCCCCCCTCACATCCTTCCCCCCTCCCCTCCCCAACCCCCTTGATTCCTGGCTTGAGAGCAGAGATCTGAGGAATCTCGGCCAGACTCTGTCCACACAGGCTTCCGAAAAGGTGAGTCTGGGTGGGAGCAGTGAAAGCTGGCCCCGGGGAAGCGCTCTGTTATGATTCATCCCGCTGGAAACGTTGAATGCCGAGGACCGCCCGCTGGCCAAACCAGTGTTTGGTGGGCAGATCCAGCGGGGAAGAGGGATGCTGGGCCGAGGAGCGCTGGGCAGGGACTGAGACGTCAGGCCAGCATGGCTTCGTAAAATCTGGGGTGGTGGCAGGCAGAATAGTTTAGCATTTAAATAAACCCGAGTATTTGCTAACAGCCACACCCCCGAGACAGAGTGGAGGAGCAGGTGCTGCCCGTGGGGCTGGGCCAGTCCAAGGAGGGATCAAGTCTAACAGAAGCCCTGAGGCCGAGTTCAAGTTCTCACTGCACAAGATCCTGGTGACAAGTCCTCCAGCGAGCCTGAGCCTCAGCTTCCCCATCTGCAAAGTGGGGCTAGTAACCCCTCCTTTTCTTTTCTTTTAAAAAAAAATAAAAAAAAAATATATATATATACACATACATATACATATATATATGTATATATGTATATATATATATACATATATATATATACAATATATATATATATGTATATATATATATATTGACAGAGAGGAAGGGAGAGGGATAGAGAGTTAGAAACACTGATGAGAGAAAGACTTCGGTCAGCTGCCTCCTGCACACTCCCACCTGGGGATGTGCCCACAACCAAGATACATGCCCTTGACCGGAATCGAACCTGGGACCCTTCAGTCCGCAGGCCGACGCTCTATCCACTGAGCCACAATGATTAGGGCTACCCCTCCTTTTCTTGAAAGTTCAAATTAGATTCTGCACATGTGGAAGCACTTTGTAGGGCCATGCACCCCTCAAATCCAGGGCTTATTTTAAGGAACTTCCTGCGAATATTTGATTTTTATTCATTCTACAGCATTATGGTATCAAGTTGTTATTTTATTCTGGTTTTAAAAGCTTCATTTTGAAAAATTTCACGTATTCAGAAATGGAGGGGACAGAATGTCGATCCCTCCCCCTCACCCCCACCGCCCTTTAGCCCACGCCAGCGATTCTTAATATTTCATCAGGACAATGTTGAGCTCACTTAATAATCCCTCTCAAAGTGCTTTACCTTCCCAAAGTGCTTTAAGTCCTTTGAAGTAAAATCTGACTAAATAAATTACTGAAAAATCTGCACCCTTGCCTGTGAAGACGTGCTTTTTGTGCATAAGGCTTTTGGACAAACCACGCCTGCCACAACCTGTGATTGGCGTTTCAGCGACGTCTGAGTGTTCAGTGGACGGTGTGGGCCTGACAGTTTCCTGGGTCCCTAGGCCACGAGGGCAAGTTCAGTTCCAGGGTTTGGGGGCCTCTGTGGATTCTGCTTTTCAACTTGCGGTAATTTGAAGGGAAAAGGCTGTTCTGGGGTTTAATTGATTATTTACATGGGAGCTTGGGAGTGGCTGGCGGGAGTAATGAGGGAGCTGGGAGCCTGTGGTCTCGGGCAGCGGCCTCCACTCGTTCCAGCCCGCCAGGCAGGCGCTCCCCCGGGAGTGGTCCCTCTGGGGGGACGGTCACCCTGTCCCTCTCCTGGGTGTGAAGGTTCTGAGGGCAGAGGTGGGGAAGTGGGGAAAGACGGGGAAGCTGCTTTTGCCTGCTGTGTCTGTTCTGGCTTAAAGTGCCTGAGCTTGAGTAAGGATTCTTAACTTAAGGTTCTTTCTCTCATCTGTTCAATGGTGTCGATGCTGATAAGTTGGCCAGACTTACTCCGGGGGGTTGTGAGGGTCAAATGTAAGTGTCTGTTTAGTTCACTAATCTGTGGCCTGTGCCTAGAACAGCATCTGGCACATAGTAAGTGCTCAATAAATTTATATTGATGAATAAGAAGAAGGGAGGGGAGAGCTACATCCACCCATTATTGTTATTACTAGTGGCCCGATGCACAAAGATTCGTGTAAGAATGGGCCTTCCTTCCCCTGGCTGCCGGCACCACCTTGGCCCAGAGCCGCCTTTCCACCTTCCCACACTGCCCAGAGGCCTGGCAATGACCCAAGCATCCTGCCCACCCCTGGCCACTTGGCACCTGCATATGCAAATTAGCCCGCCATCTTTGTTGGGTTCATTTGCATACTCCATCCTGATTGGCTGGTGGGTGTTGTAAAGGTACGGTCAATTTGTATCTTTCTCTTTTAGTGTAGATTATTATTTTAGAGAGAAAGTGGAAGGGAGGTGGAGAGACAGAGAGAGAGAAACATCGATGTGAGAGAGAAACAGTGATTGGTTGCCTCCCACACGTGCCCTAACTGGGGCTGGGGACTGAGCCTACAACTAAGGCATGTGCCCTTGACCACAGTTGAACCCAGGACTCTTCAGTCTGCGGGCTGACGCTCTAGCCACTGAGCCAAACTGATTAGGGCCAACTGTCTATAATTAATGCATCACAAATCTTTCAGGATAAGGAAATATTAGAAAGTCTCCAAAAAAAAAAATGCCTATTTCTTCTGGGCCTGGGACGCCAACTCTAGTTTTTCTGGTAGAAATTGTACTCCTAGCTCAGGCTCCGTTCAGATAACAGTTCATCTGTTAAAATGTTTTGGACTTTCTCTGGCCAGCTCCATGGCCCCTCCTCCTCCCCTGAGCGCTGCTGCTCCCACCTCTGTAAAGCCCAGCTGGGCAGCTGGCCGTTGCTCTGCTTCGTCACATGCCAGTGACAAGCCAGTCACCGTGCGCCACCCACGAGGTTGGCACTGTCATCTCCACATTACCATGGGGGGCACGGGGGTTCAGAGAGGCGAAGTGACTCTCCCAGGGAAACACAGCTGGCAGACGGTGGGCCTAGATCCAAACTGAACCTCATCTGACTGCAAAGCCCTGCTCCTCTCTCCGCTCCCAGGCGGGTCTCAGTCCTTTGCTTTTGGTTCCTCTTGTCTGGGCTGGGTGGTCTTCCCAGTCTGTGTCCCCTCCTCCCAGGGTTAACTCAGAGTTGGGGCCGCAGAAAGAGAACATGAACCGAATGGGGGCACACGCTGGGTATGGACAATGGTGTGGGGTCTGCTCCCCTCCCCCATCCCAACTGCCTGCAAAGACCCCAGGATTTTATGAGCCTGGGGGGTCCAGCAACATGGCTTGTCCCTTGCCACTGGGCTCAGCAAGCAAGCATCTGTACCCAGTGGGATTGGCAGGAGGTCTTCTGGGGGTGGAGGAAAGAGTGGGGGGGGGGGGGCTCTGAGCACCCAGATGGAAACTCCATGCAGCCTGGGACCTGATCTGTCTTGCTAGTTGCAATGCCTGTTGCAGGGTCTAGCACATAGTAGGTGCTTAATAAATACGTATCAGCCTGCTTTGCTGAACCTCCAGAACTGGCTGTGGCGTGAGTTCTGGAGCTGCTGTTGAGAGGCGGGTGGACAGTGTGACCCTGTCTCCTGAGTGGACAGCAGCTCTACCGCCGCCACTGTCACCGCTCCGGCCTGCCCGGAGGGTGTCCCCACGGCCTGGCTCGGTCGGTGCAGCCTTGTTTAGGACAGACCTGGCCCCTGCAGCCCTCGCTGCCCGCTGGGGTTGTTTCCCAGGGCAGCTGGGCCGCCTGCTCCGTGTTCTCCTGGCCCTTCTCACATCCCGGCCACTCCAGTCCCGAGTGGCCGGCAGGCCGGTCATCTGGAGAGGGGGACACAGTGTCCAAACTAATCCCCGGCCTCCGGCGCGCCCTTGAACTTTCCTTTGAGCGGCTCCCCAACCCCCAGCAGCACTCAGGTCACATTCCCAGAGAGCCTGCAGATCGGGGCTGTGTCTGTTTATTTTCTGAGATTTCAGAAAACATGCCTCCCCCTCTCCCCCGCTCTGACCTTCAACAAAACTTTTCCCCTCCAACACTTATATTTTTAACTTCATGAGAAAATATGGTAAGGGAGCATATTTTCTTAACGGTCATTGTCAAAGACTTTCTTCGTTTAAAAAAAGGCTTTGGGGGACGGGGAGAGTCAGGTGGTTTTGTGGGTTTTTTTTCAGCGTGGGGGCTACTTGGATCTATTTCTGCCCGGAGCCCACGGAGGAGGCTCCTGCCCGTGACCCCAAGAGGTTTCCTGTAGCCGGGCCGCAGCTGTTTTGGCCATTGGTGACCCCGTGCCTCTCCTCTGAAGCCGAGGGCTGGAGCTGGGGCTGTGCGCCGCATGTGCCTCCCACGGCGGGACGTGCTGGATGTCTCTGCTTCGGGGACCGCGTCTGGGCAGGCGGGGGGCGGCGCCTGCTCTGCTCTCGGCTCTCCCCCGCTGTGGGGGCCGAGGATGCTGGGAGCATATCTGAGCCCCTGCATCCTGTCCTGCTGGATGTGGGATCGCAGACCCAGAGAGGGCCAGTGACTCGGCCCAGCCCCCAGACAGCAGTGAGCGGAGGCGGGAGGAGGCGGCCTCCCCGCTCCTACGGGGTTTGCGCCCCATGCCTCTGCCCCACCCCGCTCCTCAGGCTCTCTGAGGCCCAACAGCTGTTTTTTTTTTTTTTTTTAAATATATTTTATTTATTTTTTACAGAGAGGAAAGGAGAGGGAGAGAGAGTTAGAAACATCAATCAGCTGCCTCCTGCACACCTCCTACTAGGGATGTGCCCACAACCAAGGTACGTGCCCTTGACCGGAATTGAACCTGGGACCCTTCAGTCTGCAGGCCGACGCTCTATCCACTGAGCCACACTGGTTTCGGCCCAACAGCAGTTTGTTGATTGACTCCCGTCCCTTCCCAGGCACCCTGTGATCCAGCCATTCCCAAGGACCCCGACCCCTGAATTCTCTCCAGTCCTTGCACCCTCTGCTTGGCTGTCATCCATCCACCTGTTCTCCCAGGTCATGATGAGCTGTTCCTCCTTTGGGCAGCCTTCTAGATGCCTTGGGCTTGGTGTCCCCTTATGTGGCCCTAGGGCAATGGTCGGCAAACTCATTAGTCCACAGAGCCAAATAGCAACAGGACAACGATTGAAATTTCTTTTGAGAGCCACATTTTTTAAATTTAAACGTCTTCTAACGCCACTTCTTCAAGATAGACTCACCCAGGTCGTGGTGTTTTGTGGAAGAGCCACACTCAAGGGGCCCAAGAGCTGCATGTGGCTCGCGAGCCGTGGTTTGCCGACCACTGCCCTCGTGTGTTGGGCATAATCGTCCACTTCCTTGTAGGTCTCGCCTTCTGACTGGGCCCCCCCTAACGCGGGGGCTTTCATCCAGTATTCCAGCGGCAGGGCAGGGCGGTGCCATCAAAGACGGGAGCATTTATTTATTCAGGAAGCGCACCCGGAGAGCCTGGGGGGGGGGGGTGCAGAAGCATGAGGGACAGGAAAGGTGGTCCTGATGCGAGCAGCCAGGAGACGCTTTGTGGAGGGCCGTGGAGGGGTGAGGAGACATTAGGGTGGTGGGTGGGTTTGGGGTGGGGGTCTTGGGTCCTGGGAACAACTTGAAGAAGGGAGGCGCCCAGGTGCCCGCTGTGGGCAGGTGCTAGCAGGTGAGCAGGGCGGGGTGTCCCCATGGAAAGTTTTCTCCATGGACTTGGCATTGCCTGTGGATGCATCTCTCCCACTCTCTGCAGGCTGGCATCAGAGGCCCAGGAGGGCTCCTTCGGGTTTCCAAAGTGTCACCAATTCAGCAGGAAAGTCACTGCTGCCCTCGTGGCGACATCCCTGGGTGGGGGTACAGCCTGGTGTCCTTGAAGAAACAGGGATCTGGGCACAGGTTCCCTCTGGGGCCATTCGTGCTGGTTGAGGCTGGTGCGTGGGTGGGACCGGCTGCCCGGGGTGCTGGTGGGTGCAGAGCTGCTTCCTGGAGCCAGGCAGGAACTGCCTCCTGGGACCTGCTCCTCAGCTCACAATCGCTGCTGCCCGGGCTCCGCCGCTCATCCGCTCATTGTTTTGGGGCCGCTGCCTTGGGCGGGTAGCTATTTTGAGGGTCTTTCAGAGAACTCAGAAAAAATAAATAAGCCCCAAGCTTAGTTCTTAACCGCAGGGAATAAGTGTGTGTGGAGTTTTACCCCAGCTTAAGGGTGCCACTTGCCAGCCAGAATAGGGCGGGGCTCTCCAATCATATTGACTTTCTGGCTGGCAAAGCACCTTTAATAACTTAATCCCCAGCAACACGGGGCAGGAGGGTTGCTCTGAACCCTGCACTAAGTGCTTCGGGGCATCATCTTCCTGGCAGCGAGATGGGCCCGAATCGTCTCATTTTATAGATAAAGAAGCGAAGGTCCAGAGAAGTCACAGGTCCCTTGTTTGAGGTCGCACAGTCTGGAAGGAAGCAAGCATGGGGCTCATTTACACTCTTCTTTGAATCTGATGGCAATCTTATGAACTACATGGGGGAAGTCTTATTTATTTATTTTTTAAATATATTTTATTGATTTTTTACAGAGAGGAAGGGAGAGGGATAGAAAGCCAGAAACATCGATGAGAGAGAAATACCAATCAGCTGCCTCCTGCATTCCCCCACCCCCCACTGGAGATGTGCCCGCAACCAAGGCACACGCCCCTGACAGGAATCGAATCTGGGACCCCCCCCAGTCCGCAGGCGATGCTCCATCCACTGAGCCACATCTTTTTACCTCCCATGTAACAGATGAGCAGATCGAGTCTGGGAGGGTCGTGCAGAGGTGCACGCGGCCGGAGCCAGGCTCCCGACGTGTGACCCAGCGCGCTTTCCCCGGCCATGCTGCCTGCAGTGTGAGCGGCCGCCTGCCCCTCTCCCCGGGACAGCTGCTAAGCCTCCATGGCGGGGTTTGCATTCAGGGGAGCAGCAGCAGTGGGTAGGCCCTCGGTTATGGCTCTCTGAGTGACTGCCCACGGGCATCCTCCGGTGACGCGTGGCGATGGGCGGCGGCAGTTTGCCAGGCGCGGGCAGCGGCGAATTAGCTCCCCGGAGAAAGCTTCCCACCGACACCGGCCCGTGCCAGCTCCTCGCGGCCCCTGGGGTGCGGTGGGAGGAGGGAGGGGACGGTGCCCAGCAGCCCTGGCAGCAGTCAGTGCCGGGAGCTGGTGGGGCAGGTGCTGCCCCGTCATCCCTGGTTTCAGAGTCTCGGAGAGGTGGTATCCAGGTCAGGCGTGGGAACAATACTCTACTGTTATATCAAACCTGAGACGGACACTTTGGTTGGAGGACGTGAGAGGCGTCTGTTATGTCCAGTAGTGACGGGGGCACTCTGTCTTCAGATGCTTGACAATCACCTGCTAATCCCCTGCGGTCTGGGAGCAGCAGTATGTTCACTCCCCGTGCTGCCCCCCACTCGCCCCCCCCCCCCCCCCCCGCCTGCTGCGGAAACACAGACCAGGACCGGCAGAACCTGGGTCAGGCTTTAGGAAACAGGAGGTACATTTCTACTTGCGCCTGCGGGGAGAAAGGACCCCGGATCTGGGCGACATGGCTGTGTGATGGTGAGAGAGAAGGTTGCACAGACCCGAGTTCGAGTCCCAGCTGCATTTATTGAGCATTTACTCGGTGCAGCCACCTGCCGAGCTCTGCATCTGCCATCTTGGTCCATCCTCAAGTGCAGCTCGGAGCTCGCACTGTTTGCTCATTTGTTCACTTACTCGTTCGTCAAGATCACGGAGCTCCTCCGGTGCACCTGGCAGGATTCCAGGTGCCGAACAAGGCAGGTAAACTCCTACCTTACAGCCGAGTGGAGTTTTCCAGAACTGGGTTCCTGTGTGGGTCACAGACCCGGTGGGTGAGGAGCCCGCATTAGGCCTGTGCTCCCCACTGTTCTATCTCTCGTCCTACCCCGACCACGCCTCTCCCCACCTCTGCCCAGTCTCTCTGGACACCGTTGCCTCTGTCCCAGTGTCCCGGCCAGCAGGGACCCAGCATTTCCAGTAGGCCTTGTGGTGCTTTTGGTTTTCTCCAGATGTGCCTCTCTTCTTCTCACTCTGCCTGCACAGGTGGCCTGTGCAGACTCCCCTGTCCCTTGGTGTCCAAGTCCTGTGATCAAGAATAGTTAGACCCGCCTCCGAGACCCCAGCCCACTGCCCCTGCCGGGGTCCGCCCCTCACCTTGCCAAGCTTTGAAGTGTTGGGCCTTGCTTTCTCATCACGTGCCTTTGCACATGCTGTTCGCACTGCCAGGAATAAATTTACCCCCAGCCACACTCTCCGCTCCTGGCAAACGGCAGGCCTTCTGCCCACGGAGCCTTCTGCGCCCCTCCCTGCGCCCCCCGTGGTCTGATCTTCCCCAGGCAGCCCCGGGAGAACTAAAGGGTACGGGGAAGTGAACTCCCCCAGAAGTTCCTGGGATACGGGGATCAGGCCGCGTCTCCTTTTTCATCTCAGTGCCCAGAACGGGAGGCGTGTATTGAGCAACGAGGTGAGTAGACAGATAAGGAGAGACCGAAGTTCTGATCTCGCGATTAGCTTTTGTGGCGCAGTAGACAGACTCCTGCTCTCCGTTTAAGGAGCCCCAGGTCCACCGAACTCAGGGCTTTCCAAACTCGCCCAGATGTCTAATAGGCCTGTTGCTTGCCGGCCGGCGTGGCTCAGTGGTTGAGACTCAGCCTGTGAACCAGGAGGTCACGGTTCGATTCCCGGTCAGGGCGCATGCCCAGGGTTGTGGGCTCGCTCCCCAGGCTGGGATGTGCAGGAGGCAGCCGATCAATGACTCTCTCTTATTATTGGTGTTTCTACCTCTCTCTCTCCCTTCTTCTTGGAAATCAATAAAAATATATTTAAAAAAACACCTGAAACCTGTAGTTCCAATGAAACGGCCCCACTTTAATGGTACTAAGGGGGTCCCCGGGACACCCGGTTGGGTCCTAGTGAAGCAGTTTGAAAATCACTGGTCTAGCCAAGCTCTCATTCTGTCAGTGAGGATGAGAGCCGGAGGGTTGGAGGTGCCTCCAGTCTCACGGTGACATAGTGACCGTGCCCCCCCATGAAGGCAGACTTTCTGACACAGCCCCGACCCTCACGGGCGCTCAGCTCCAGGGCCAGTGAGCAGCCCCCGGCCCCGGGGCCAGGCTTAGACAGCGGGCACGTTTCCCCTCCTCCCAGCAGCCTTTTCTTTTAGGGGAGAATGACGCGTGACATTTGAAAGGAACACTCGTGTCTTAGAACACTCTCCCTCTGCTCATATCTCCACCTGGAGGTTTACGGGAGACTTCCAGACAATTCGGGGGTGGGCTTCCTGTTGGGGTGCGGTGCTGCCGGAGAAGTACGGAAACCATAGCGCACTGTGGGGGAGCTTCCTGAAGCACTCGCATCCTGGCACCTGCCCCAAGGTGGTTCTGACCCCGTGGGTTGATGAGTGGATCGTCCAATGTGTGCTCTTTTGCATCTGGCTTTTTTTTTTTTTTAATTTATTGATTTTTTTTCTTTTTTAACAGAGAGGACGGAAGAGGGATAGAAAGTTAGAAACAACGATGAGAGAGAAACATCCACCAGCTGCCTCCTGCACGCCTCCCACTGGGGATGTGCCCACAACCAAGGTACACGCCCTTGACCGGAATCCAACTTGGGACCTTTCAGTCCGCAGGCCGGCGCTCTATCCGCTGAGCCAAACCGGTTTCGGCAGCATCTGGCTTTTTGAGTCATGCCTGGCGTCGGGATTCAGCCACATGGCTGCATGAGTGGCAGTTGGCTTGTTATAATATCCCACCGGCTTCCACGGAGGTACACGGGTGGGGACTGTTCTTCCTGCTTATAGAGAAGGAAGCCTAGGTAACACCCTTCAGCAGGGGTGGGCTGGGGTCCCTTCGGATAGAGCTCCCCCAAATTTCCACCCCCCACCCCTCCCACCCCCTCCACCCTCCCTGAGACGCTGCATCAAGAGCCTCCTCCTTCAATTTAGTGGGATATTTTCAGGAACCTTCCCCTCCAGCCTCACGCCAATCCTCTGTGAGGCAACCGAAGTTCATTTCCCCGTATTCCTTTGTTCTGTGGAAACAGGAAGCTCTCCTTCCCTCTTCTGGGAAATAGCTCGCATTCCCTGGAAGTCACCCGTGGAGGTGGCTGAGGGATGCCTTGAACTTGCCCTTCTTCCAACCCTGTAATTATCCAGGTTGCTCACCTCTAGGCCTCCACAGGGTTGGATTTCCTGGGAAGGCTGCCCCGGGCTGTCCTGCCGGGAGCCTTCTCCTTGGGCCTCGTGCTGAGAGGCGGAAATGCCTACTTTGCCCCCCAAAAGTACCAACGGGCCCTGCTGGGAAGGCCCATTCTTCTCCCCCCCCCGCCCCCCGGGCCCCGCTGATGGACGCCTGCCGATGGGACGTGCTGTGCCCAGCTGCTCCTGTTCCCTGGCCTTTAACAGGACGCCTGTCATCGGGGAGACCCCGTGGCGCCCCACCCCGCAGTGCAGCAGCAGACTGTTCACAGCGCTGGGATTTATTTCTCGGCCCTAACGGTCAGACGCCCTCCTGCCCCCTGCGGAAGCCTGGGGCTGTGTGTCTCTGAGGAGCTGGGATTGGCCCAGACGGGGGGTGGCTCTGGGACAGGTCCCCTCTGACAGCTGCTGAGGAAGTGACTTGATTTTCCTGGGAGTGATTTGTCCCTTTGCCCTTGAAATTGCCAGTGGGCTCATTCTTTGCTACTCTAAGGCCCTTGGCTCTCTTTCTGAGTCACTTTGACCACATTTCCTTACCAAGTGAATCCTAGGTTTTCTGAATTCCCACGGCTGGTTTTGCTTTATTTATTTTATTTTATTTTTTATTTATTTTATTTTATTTATTTTATTTTATTTATTTTATTTTATTTTTATTTATTTATTTATTTTATTTTATTTTATTTTAATTTAATTTAATTTAATTTTATTTTATTTTTTAGCTAAGCCCTAGGCAGCAAACATGTAGCAGGCACAGCATTAGCCCCCCTGCCCGTGCCAGTGGCAGACATTGCTAATCAATCACGGTACTTGTGACCCCGAGTTCCAGCAGCCACTGCTCTCTGTTTGGAGCTTCACAAAACATCTGTGCCTTTCAGCTCCCCCTGAAGCCTACCTGTGGTTTTCCCTGGCGCTAGCGCACACACACTCGTGGTAGAGGAGATGGCCTCTTCGGCATGTCTGAATGGCCAGGGTCACCATTCTTGTACTCTGGGGCCATTGTTCAGTACAATAAGGGCGACTTGCACACTAGTGATCCCGGGAGAGTTCATCTGGTGGCGGAGCAGGCTGCGCAGGGACTAACGGGGCGGGGGGTAGGTGTACAGCGCAGATGCACTGGCCGGAAGGATGATTCACATCCTGGGCGGGACCGAGCCGGCCATTGTGAGATTTCACCACGCTCCTCAGAACAATGTAAACCTGGTGAGTTGTTTATTTCTGGGATTTTCCATGTAGCATTTCCAAAGCACGGTTAACCAAGGGCAGTGGAGACCGCAGATAAAGATGTCTCCTGTGTTTTGCACTCAGGGGTGCGTCCATGTTTGCAGGGTGTCATTTGCTGCTTCTGGAATCACATTCTCAAGGGGGCCTGAGGGTCGTAAAACGAATAACTGGCTCGCTCCCACCCCCCGAGGTCTCCCCATCGCAGAGCCCTCGGCGTGCATTCCACAGGCTGGAGCCGTGACTTGGTGCAAGGCCCCGGTTTGGAGGACTCACTTCCTGCTTCCTGGGCCAGACACCACCTGGTGGAGGGAGGCCCTTGCTGGGGGTTGGGGGGCACTCCCCGCTGTGGCCCAGGGGGGTCAGGGTGCCCGTGCTCCTCGCCCCGGGGCTTGCCTCCTCTGTTCACAAGGGCCGGTTGTTCTTGTTCCTTAGCAGGTGGTTAGGGCACAGGGTGGGGTGGGGGCACTGGAAATGCGGTTAATTCCTCCCTGGGCCCCTCGTCGGCTGCCTGCCCCCCAGTGCACTTTGTTATTACAGCTGGACAGGCCGGGGCGGACGGGCCTCGGGCCAGACTACCTGGTGGTTGAAAACCAGACCTAATCAAAATGTAAATACTTTTTGGGGCCAGAAAGCAGGGCTGTCCAGGTGTTCGAGCAGAGGTTGCGGGGGCCGGGAGCCGAAGGGAGGGCAGGGCCTGTCAGGCTCTTTCCCCTCGGGTCTGGGGTTCCCTGGGGCCTCTGCCAGGGGCCTCTGGAGGAACCACCTGTTGCCAGGGTGACTGGCGCCCCCACCTGCCCCACCACTGCTTAGAGATGCCGTCACTGGGGCAAAGGTCGTTCTGGTGGTGACAGCATCTGCTCCCTTCTCCTTCCCTGCCCCACCCCTCCCCCCCTCAGAACCAGTGCTGGGAGGGTCATTTCACAGCAGGAATCAGCGGGGTCTGGGACCCTCCCCGGCCTGTCAGTGGGGAGGAGGATGGTTACATGTGTTTAGGGAGGACCGTGTGCCCAGAATTGTCTGGACTCTAAGGATTAGCAGTGACCAAGGCAGGTGGCCCTGCCCTCGGACAGGGGTGCTGGGCTGGTTGGAAGCAAGGAAGCAAGGATGACCGTGTCATGTAGGGACAAACAACCCATACATGCACACACAGTAATAATTCCTGGTGGGGATGAACGCAGCGGCGTCCATGAAATGAGCAGGATAGCTGATGGGCCCAGGGAGCAGAATAAGACAGACTCTGCAGGTGACGGTGCCACTTTAAGAGGGGGTATGGGCGGGGGTGGGGAGCACAGGGAACCTCCATGGGGGGGCATGAGACCGGAGACAGACAGTCAGAAAGGAGTCGGCACAGCTGGGCAAAGGCCCGGGGGCGGGAATGAGCTGGAAGTCTCCGTGGGGACGGGAGGAGGACAGTGTGGAGAGTAGGGCCTGGGCCTGGGTGTGCGAGGCCGTTGGACATCCTTCCCAGCTGTGAAATGTCTCATCGATAATGTTTTATACTGATTACATGTTGGGAAGTCGTTAGAGGACTCTAAGGGAGAGACTTCCATGATCTGATTCGGGTCTGGCTGACTGCTGGATGGCGATGGTTCGGAGGGGGCGAGAACGGGGAGGGGAGCGAGAGGGAGGCTGGTCCAGGTGCATGGCGGGAGGAGATGTCCAGGATGGCAGCCGTGGAGACAGAGGGAGGAGACAGGTGTGGGTTTTGCTTTGGGGCACACAGATCTGGGGCTGAACCCGGTGTGGAGCGTAAGGCAGGGGAGGGAAAGAGAAGAAGCCAGAGTGTGTCCTGGGTTTGGGGCTCAATGGGACTCCTCTGACCCACTCACCTCCCAGGTTTGCTCACTCAGGGGGTCCTCTCCTCAGGTGGACCCAGGGCCCATGCTCTCCCCAAAGTGCCAGGCGGTGCCTGGCTCCTGCGCACGTCCACCATCCCACTCGGAGGGGGTGCCTCCAGCTGCCTTTCTGGGTCCGGAGGGCTAGGCGGTGTGATGTTGCCTGGAGTCGGGGGGGACTGGAAAACTCAGAGTTTGGGGATTCCTCTGGACCGTGTTTAATGCCTGAGAGGCAGCCATGGCTGGCTGATGGGCCCGGAGGGCAGGGTGTGGCCAGGGGAGGGAGGAAGCTGAAGCTCGGGGTAAGTGGTGGCCCTCGGTGATGGCAGCGGCGGGGCAGGAGCGGAGCTGCTGGTGATGGAGTGCGCCACGGACTGAGCGCAGGGCCTCCCTGAGTTTTCTCAGCCGTCACCGCCCCGAGCGGCCGAGCACCTTATCCCGTTCATAGTTGTGGAGACCGGGGCTCGGAGAGTCTGGCCCAAGGTCACCCTGCTGGTGATTGGCTGAGCTCACCCGCAAGCCCTGGACTCCAGGTATTAAGTCTTTTTTAATTTTTTAAAAATATGTTTTATTGAGTTTTTTTAGAGAGGAAAGGAGAGGGAGAGCCAGAAACATCGATGAGAGAGAAACGTCAAAGAGCTGCCTCCTGCACACCCCCCACTGGGGATGTGCCTGCAACCAAGGTACATGCCCTTGTCTGGAATCGAACCCGGGACCCTTCAGTCGGCAGGCCGACGCTCTATCCACTGAGCCAAACCGGTCAGGGCTGGGTATTAAGTCTTAACCAGCAGCCAGCACTGTCACTGGTGTGCCCATACTGTCCCCTCACCAGCCATGCGCCCAGAGAGGCCCCCTCTGCCAGTTCCATGCCTGTCCCGGTTCTAGGCAGGGGTCCCGAGAACCGACACCCCCATCCCCGTGTGAGGTGCTGGCTTTGTGCACACGGAGGAGGACCACAGGGACTCTGCGGAAAGAGCTGTCAGGAGTTGTCCTGTCCTTCTCTTACTGAGGCAGGGACCTTTGGGTACCTCCCTTCCTCCCTCCCCCTTCTTCTCCTTCCTGCCCAAGAGGGCTTGCTCCGGGCACAGGCCTGGTGGCAGCTGCCGGGAGTGGAGACCTCGGGGCCCCAGCAGGGCCTCTGCCAGCCCTGCCCTCCTGGTGGCCACCGCAGCTGCCTCAGCCCCACCGGCCTCGTGCTCTGCCACCTGCAGGTCATACCGGTCCACGTTTCACCTCATCTGCCACCAGCCTGTTCCTGCCGCTGGGCAGTGGGTTTGGACGGACCCAGAGGACTCCCTCGGGGTCCGAGGATGAAAGTCAAGCAGCCGGTTATTGTGCCAGGTTTTCCTGAGCAGGGAGTGGGGGCACGCATCGTTCTGAGGTCCAGGAGAGAGTGTGGCCCGTGGGAAGTGAGATGCACGGTGGTGTAGAATAGACACTGGATTTCAGAGACTCGGTGTGAAAAAAAGTGAAATGTCTCATTGATAATTTTTTACACTGATTACATGTTGCAATGATCGTATTTTGGATATACTGAGTCAAACATATGTTATTAAAATTAATTTCACACATTTCTTTTTCCTCTTTCTAATGTGACTACCAGCCAGTTTTAAATTGC
The DNA here is from genome assembly GCA_027563665.1 of Antrozous pallidus. NCBI lineage: Eukaryota > Metazoa > Chordata > Mammalia > Chiroptera > Vespertilionidae > Antrozous > Antrozous pallidus. Next base: position 120,941,067 of record CM050510.1, read on the forward strand.
CTCTCGTACTGAAACATTTTTTTTTGTTCTTATACATTTATTTCTAGTCTGCAGAGGCAAGATATTTTTGAAGAAAAGAAACAGGGGAGAGTGATTGATATAGAGGCAGGGGGGCATTGAACAGGCTGTCAAGCTACAGGGGGAAGGCTTGGGTGGATGGGAGGTGGATGCTGGGGGAGATCAACCGAAGGACTTGTATGCATGCATATGAGCATAACCAATGAATGAAGACACTGGGGTGGGGAGGGGGGTGGGTGGGGACATGTGTTGGGGGGTAGGGAGGCTGGGGGGAGGATAATGGGGAGGAGGAAAAGGAAAACATGTACTACTATTAAGTATAAGTTATACTGCAAAAAAAATCAATAAAAGTTAAATGTTAAATAAATAAATAAATAAATAGCCTCTCGCGAGAGTCCTTTCAGAAGGCACGCCTTGACGGAGTCATGGTGTTTGTCTGAGAGGTTGAGTGACCTGAGCTGGAATCCTGACTCTCCCATTCCTGTGTTCCCAAAGGCAGGGCTCTAAGCCTCAGTTTCCTCTCCTGTGAAATGGGTGTGGAGAGTCAACCTCATAGGCTGGTGTCAGAATGAAATGGGAGAAGCCTGAAGTGTGTGTGTGTATCCCTAAGATGCTCTCTCCGTCTCTTAAAGAGGCAGGCTCTGATTTCTGGTGGTTTTGTTTTGTTTGTTTTTTGGGGTTTTTTTGGCCAGGCCATGACTGAGCCCAGCTCCCGGGACTCAGAATATAGGCTGTTTTGAGTTGGAGGAGAGTAAATAAAAATTAAAAGTCACTGTGCCCCCAAGGAAGCTGATATGTCAGACGGATGGAGTGCATGAAGGCAGGCGGGCTGGCTTCCTCTCAGCCCGAGGAGCCCCAGGGTGGGGAGCACAGGAAGCTGGGGCAGGCGGGGTGGCTGCAGCTGTGCCCCGCCCTGAGTCCCTGGGGTGCTCCCCTCCCCCCGGCTGCCACAGCCCGTGCCCTCTGTGGTTCTGGGCGGGTGCTTAGGTGCCCCTCAGCGGCCTTTGTGTTCAGAAAGAGGCTGCGTGCGTGAGGGAGGCTGGCGAATGCTTCCATCGCCGTCTCCGGGGTTCAGTGTCCTGGCCCCGGAAGGGGTGGGGCAGGTTCAGGTCCAGGGTGTCGTTTCGGAGCCCCTATGCCCTTGGCCGCTTGGGAAGCTACCAGGATTCACATAGTGCCTTCTGTTTCCTTGGTTGGTCCTCCCAGTCCAGCAAGCCTTGCCCATTTCACAGAGGATAAAACAGAGGCCAGGAGGGGAAGCAAGTTGCTAAAGGCCACACAGCTAAAAAGGGTTGACAGCCAGGACTTGAACCTGGGCCTGCACAGAGTGCCTGGAGGGAGGGTGGGCTTCTGACACAGTGCCCGGGAGTTTGGGCGCTGGCAGGGCCAGCTGGCCTGGCAGGGAGGCCTGATGCTGCTTGTCCGTTAGGATATCTCAATTTACCGTGTCACGTCTGTCCGCGTGGGTCTGTCTGTCTGGCCCCTGTCTCCGGCGTGCATCGCTGGCTGCTCTCTAGGCCTGCTGGGTAAGGCCCTGGCTCCTCCGAAGCAAGGAAAGAGTGCCCGCGACTCCTCCGTGTCCTCGCCTGTCGGAGCGGGGCCTTCCTCGCCAGGTTGAGGGGCGGGTTGAGAGAGCTCGGCCTGTGGAGAGCGTCACTCGGGAACAGCTAACACGTGTTTATCTGCTTGGCTGCCCCCAGTTTTCTGCGTTCAGTGCATCCGCTTAAGCACTGGAGACAGACCCTAAGACTTAGGGCCTAGGGGGTTGATGGCAGCTGAAGGCACATGGCCTGACCCCAAGGTCAGGTGTGGCCAGCAGGTGGGGGCTGGTGCACTCCAGCCGCTCACGACGCTGACGGATGAGGTGCAGCCCCTGCTCCAGATTCCGGGTTCCCTGGGCATGTGCTTCTTACAACTGGGGGCGGCGGCGGCGGCAGGTGGGCTCCCCAAACCTGCTGCGGTGAAGCAGAGTGTGTCTGCGGGGAGCCCTGGGGACGCCAGTGATGAGCGCCTTGTGCTCATCACTGAGGGTCTGGCCTTGAGCCTCTGACCTCTCAGCCCCCAGGGCTCCGCTGTGCCGGGTTCCGAGTCCCGGAGGGGAAGGAGCGCAGACGGCCAGCTTCTGGGGCGGCGCTTCTGCTCCCCATCCGTTTAGAGACACAGGTCCACTGTGAGGTCCACTGCCGGCAGTGTCCGAGGCACGGGTCCCCGGGTGAGCTGACGGGGCGTGGTCCCTGTGCTCCAGAGGAGCCCAATAAAGACAGAGTAAGCCGCTTGGAAGGAGAGACCGGGAAGCAGTGGGCGAGAAAAGTGGGGACACAACTCCCGGCGGGATGAGGAGGGCTCCAGGGGATGACGCGGCACCGACTGCAGACGTGGCCGGGTGAAGTGGGGACGGCGTGTGTCAGAGTGCTCAGAGCAGCTTCTGTGTGAGGGTGAAAATCTGGAAATCATAACCTACATGTGTCTCAGCAGAAGTGGATGAATGAGATATTTTCACAAAAGCAGCAGCTCTATATGTTTTATAAACTTTTGCTCCCTTTAAGCTTTAAATATTTCGCTTTTAAAAATGCTGCTGGGGCCGAACCGGTTTGGCTCAGTGGACAGAGCGTCGGCCTGCGGACTGAAGGGTCCTGGGTTCGATTCCGGTCAAGGGCATGTACCTTGGCTGCGGGCACATCCCCAGTGGGAGGTGTGCAAGAGGCAGCTGATCGATGTTTCTCTCCCATCGATGTTTCTGACTTTCTATCCCTCTCCCTTCCTCTCTGTGAAAAATCAATAAAATATATATTTTTTAAAATGCTGCTGGAAGCATCTGTCTGGCGGAAGGCATGGCATGTGCAAAGGCCCTGGGGCAGGAAATAACTTCTCCAGGGAGGATGTAAGCGAAGGCCTGGCCTTTGTTCTGGAGGCCACACCACGCTGGCCATCTCTCTGCTTGCAGGTCTGCTCTCGGCTGACTCTGAGACCAGGGGAAAGGCCGTGTACTGAGCCTTGGGGAGTCCTTCGAGGTGGCCTGGGCGTCAGCTGGAGGTCAGAGTCACGGCAGGAAATTGAGCCATTGGGGGCAGAGCCTGCCTGGGCCAGATTTGTGGGAGGGCAGAGCCGTGGGGGTGAGTCAGCCTCTTTGGCTGGAAGCAGCACGCCTCGCTGAGCTTCTGCCAAGCACCCAGGGACCCGCGGGGATCCCTCTCCCCTTTTGTGGAGCAATGTGCCTGCTGAACAGGCCATCTGTGCGAGGTGAGTCACCGTTTCCCCATTTCGTTCATCACGGTCCCCTCTGAGCCGGTCTGTTCTGCCTCAGCTGCCCTCGGATGGGCCGACCCCTGGACCGGCCGGCAAGCGCTGCGGCTTTGCGTCCACGCGCGACTCTCCGAGAACACTCTGAAACGTGGTCGGGGGCCCCGAACCCCGGACTCATGGGCTGCAGGTTGAGGGCCACTGGTCTGGGCCTCGTTTTCCTGATGGGGAGATGGAGGCCCGAAGAGGGGAGGTGTCCGATTTGAGAAGGAAAGTGTCGCTTAGAGAAGGAAGGAAATGAGGGGCCTGCCGCCCATTTGCAGCCCAGAGCACTTGCTCCTGGCCCTGAACCTGGGTCTTGGTGTCCCTCGCCGACATCAGCCCTGCTGACCTCTCCTGCGGAAAGATGCATGGTGTCTGCCACTGGCCCCCGAGCCCCGTGGGAGGGGTGGGAACACGGGCGTGACATTCTGGCCGAGGCGGCCCCTGCAGGAAGCACCTGGCGACGCCCCGCCAGGGAGCAGCACCCGCCCGCCCCGTGTGACTCGCTGGCCGTGCGTCCTCTGCGTCCCCGGCTGCAGAGCGGCCTGCGGGGCCTGCCGGGCCTCGTTCGGGCTGGCCCGGGGCTGCTGCTGGTTAGCAGGGCCTGGGGATTGCGTGAGAAACGCCGTGTGACTCACTCTCCTCTCTGCGCCTCTGTGTCCCCAGCTAACTCAGCGGGGGCAGCTGAGTGAGGGGCAGGGCTGGTCCCTCCCAGTCTGACATCTGTTCGTCCCGAGCCCGACGGAGAGGCGGGGAGAGCCGCCCGCGCCCTCACCGAGCTTTCTCCACTGAGTTTTCTCCTCCGTGCCGACCGCTTTGCGTGCCTGAGCTCATGACTCCTGTGGCCACGAGGTCACAAAGGAGTCTGTCGGAGCGCAGAGGGGCTGAGTAACAGCCCCTCGCCCCGAGTCGCACAGCTAGTCATGGCACAGCTGGGCCCTGAACCGAGGCGGACTGTCCCTGTGTGGTCTTTTTAAAAATATATATATTTTTTATTTTTTTACAGAGAGGAAGGGAGAGGGAGGGAGACTTAGAAACATTGATGAGAGAGAAACATCGATCAGCTGCCTCCTGTTGCCCCCCCCCCCCTTTACTGGGGATGTGCCCACAACCAAGGTACATGCCCTTGATTGGAACCAAACCTGGGACCCTTCAGTCCGCAGGCCGATGCTCTGTCCACGGGGTCAAACCGGTGTCGGCTGAGAGCCAGGTATTTTGAGGTTCAAATCCCAGCTTGGGCATTTAGCGGCTGTGTGACCCTGGGCCAGATACCTAGCCTCTCTGGGCTTGCTCCCCAGCTGTGAAATACACGCACTGAGCTGTTGTGTGGGGAGACTCCAAGACGATGGGGCCGAAGCGCTCAGGCCAAGGCCCGGCTCTCCCGGGCGCTCTGGAGCTCAGCCCTCTGCGCCTCTCTGTGAGCAGCCCTGTTGCCGTCAGAACGCCCCCAGGTCTCCGGGCGGATTGGATTGGGACCGATTTCAAAAGAGTCTGTTCAGCTTCTTTTAAGTAGGTGATGCAAACATTCTGGGGACAGCAGGAGTAATTATTACTCCCAGGGAAATGCAAATATTTTTATGAATATCCTATGAAAAATTGGGGCATTTTTTCCCCCCCATGAGCAAATAGTCCTGTTTATTTCTCCAACAAAATAGTCACAGTTGTGCTGCGGGGCCGAGTGGCCACTGCCAGTGGCTTTTCTCGGGGCTCGGCTCGCCTCCTCCTCCCCCCACCCCACTCGCTCTCATTTTTCAATCCAGAGAAAACATAGCGGAGACGAACGTGACCACGCTTGGGCTTCGCCGAGAGAAGGGGATTACTTCTGCAGTGAACAGTTAATTTTTGTGGCCAGACTTTCTCAACTGTGAAAACCGGTGTGGGCGAAGCGTAGTAAGCCCAAAAATACATTTGAAAAATGATTTTCCTTGGAAAGGACATTTTTCTCAAAGAAGGCCATTAGTGTTTGCAAGAGGAGGACGGGGGTCTGCTTCCTCGTGACGGAAATGTTCTCGAAAGTCCTAAAGAGACACGGGGGGATAGAGAAAAGGAGGAGCCGCAGAGAGGGGAGGCCCTTGTGCGTGTGTTAGCTTAGCTGTGCCCAGCGCCTGGCACAGAGCTGGGGCTTTAAGTGCTCTCTGCACCTGACTCTTACCAGGGGCATTTGGTTAGGATACTGGTTTAGGTAATTAGGGCTCAGAGAGGTTGGGGAGGTGGCCTATGGTCACTCAGCTCCTGGATGGAGGTGTCAAAAGTCCTACCCACCCATCTTTTTCTATGATGCCCTTGGGACAGTGGTCGGCAAACTGCGGCTCTCGAGCCACATGCAGCTCTTGGACTCCTTGAGGTGTGGCCCTTCCACAAAATCCCACGGCCTGGGCGAGTCTGTTCTGAAGAAGTGGCGTTAGAAGAGGTTTAAGTTTAAAAAATCTGGCTCTCAGAAGAAAGTTCAACAGTTGCACTGTTGATATCTGCCTCCGTTGACTAATGAGTTTGCCGACCGCTGCCCTGGAGGAGGGTTCCTTGGTCCAGGGTCGGGGTAGCTACCACAGTGAGGTGTTGAGCGTGATGATGAGGATGATGGTGGTGGTGATGGTGATGGTGGCAGTGGTGGCGACGATGGTGATCACTTCAGTGGTGATGATGGAGTCAGGGATGGTGGCATTGGGGATGGGGATGGTGGCGATGATAATGGCCACGTGTTGTGAGCCTCCTCCTCTATGCGAGGCACTTGCACATTTGGCTGTAATTCTTAGCACGGCGCTGCAAACTGGGTAGCAGCGTCTTTGCAGGAAAGAACCCCGCGTGACCGAGCAAGGCCACGCCACGCGTGTGTGAGCGCTCCGATAACGTGCCGGGACGCCCGCTTCTCCCTCCCCTGTGGTGAGGAGGCCCCAGGGCATCAGAAGCCCCGGGAAACGGCAGCTGTCGCTCCAGGGCAGCAGCCTCCGGTCCCGGCGGCCCAGGCTGAGGGCCGCCCTTGGCAGCAAAGGTTTCCCGGGAGGGACCGTCCCCAGCCTCTCCCCGCTCCCTCCACAAAGCCACACCAGAGGCCTCCTTGCTGCCGGGCTCAGCGTGCTGGGGAGGGGCTGTGTCTTCCCATCCCCATGGCAACCAGCTACCAGGCCTGGGGTTGGTTTGGGTTTTCCTAATTGAGGTGTGGGTTCCTTCTGGTGTGGCTGAGGTTTTTCTGCTCTGGGAACCCGACTGCGGTGTGGCCGTGAGGGGGGGCCCGGAGGTGCCGGGACCTGCCCACAGGCCACAGACCCCACGTGCCCCCCGTGCCCGGGCCCCCTCCCAGGCCTCACACCACTTCAACCATGCACTTCCTTTGAAGAACATTCTGGAGGTTTCAGGTTCTTGAGGCCGACAGCTGCAGCACCACGGAATGTTCTGGGGTCAGGATAACTGCGTGTCTTCGCCTCCCCGTGTCCCGTCCACAGGGTGGAGCCGGCCTCAGGGCTGCTGTGCTGATGCCCGCTCCCATCTGCCCGCCATGGTCGTTGCTTGCCCTCCCAGTGGGGGCCTGGAGCAGCAGAGAGGGGAGGCCATCACTGACTAGAGCTGTGTTCAGCCCCCAGGCCGGCTGACAGGACCCAGGAAGGCTCAGCCCTCCCCTTCTCCGCTCCCCTCCTCTCTTGCTTCGCTGAGGTTGGGCAGGGTGTCCCCTGGCCTGGCAGTGTCAACACCAGAGCATCAGCCCTTGGACGGGCCTGGGGCAGCTCCAGTGTTTGGGGCCCATCCCGGGTCTCTGAGGTGGTAAGAAGGACCAGTGGCCACCACGTGGTGAAGGTGGTGTTAGGCTGTGGAGAGCACGTTTGGGTAGGAAGAGGCTCCGTGCCCCCAAAACTTCTCCTCATCCCTCTCTCCCCGACCCCTGGGGTCCTGTGCCCAGCCAAGAGGGCGCTAGACACCAGGGCTACCTGCCGCTTCCTGCCCTGCGCACGCGTGGACTCGGGCCACCCGGCGAGGTCCCCGCCTCAGGAGATCGGGGCCAGAGGTGCCTTTGGTGGCCCCTCGTGTTGTGACGTTTTCTTCTAAACATTCAGTCACTGGGCAGTTATGGAGGCGTCTCCCCCGGGGCCACCAGAGCGCTTTGGGACGGTGCGGTAACTGAGATGCCGAGGGCAGGGGCTGGGGAAGATTGAGGAGTCACCTTTAAAAAATATACATATTTCAGAGAGGAAGGCAGAGGGAGAGAGAGAGAGAAACATCAGTGATGAGAGAGATCTTCCATCAGCTGCCTCCCGCAGGCCCCCCACTGAGGATCGAGCCCGCAGCCTGGGCATGCGCCCTGACTCTGAATCGAACCGCGACCTCCTGGTTCATAGGTGACGCTCAACCCCTGAGCCACGCCGGCTGGGCAGCCAGGAAACGTCACAGAGGAGGGTACCCCGAGGCAGACACCCTACAAGTGCTGGGTATTTCCGGAAAGCGAGACCCACAAAAGTAGGATGAGGCCCTTCCAGTATTTGCAAGCTCCATCCCCCCCCGCACCTACCCAATCGTCTCTCTCGTTGTCTGGCTTGCCTGCAGGATCTCGGAGAAAAACTCTTTGGAAATAAAGGGGCTCTGTTGCCCTGCCCTGCCTGGCACCACCTGCCTGACCCCAGATGAGAAAACGGAGGGCGGGGGGCGCTGCTTTCTCCTGCGCCCCCAGTGGCCTGGCTCCATTTCACAGTGGTTGCCAAGCACACTGGGCTGGACAAAGTCCCCTGCAGGCCGAGGTCACCTCGAGTACACTTAGGCTGCAATCATGTCCCTTTGAAAAGGCTCGAGGCACTGCGTGACGCCGCTCGCTGCTCCCGATTGGGCCCTATAATTGGGATCTTGCCTTGTTTGGGGCTGAATGAAAAGAGACTTTGAACCAGTGAGTTGCCACATACCTCCCTCATCAGCTTCAGCGGGGGGGAGGGGGGCTCACTTTGGTCGTGACAGCAAGGTCAGCGGGAGGGAGGGCAAGAGTGGAGGCGGCAGACACAGGGGTCCCTCCCTCGGCGGAGAGTCGGCCTCCTCCGCTGTGCCATGGCCTGGAGAACGCCCACGGCCTTCCCATGGGGTTGTTTTCTGGAAAAGCAGCTCTGTTGGCAGCGCCGTGGAAACTGAGTCTTGAAAGCTTACCTGGGCAGAAAGGAACGGAGCGGATTCTTTCGCTGCACAGACGTCAAAGGCTAAGTGGTAACTCTACCTTCCATTGGACCGGCCGAGGGCGGCTGAGTCATCGGCGTCTCGTGGCTGGGAACACAGAGCATCCTTCCCACGTACGGTCACTAGGATACTTGAGAACCTCCCAGACCTTGATCACAGTGTGCTGAGGGCAGCTTCGTGCTCCCAACACCACCCTCCCGCTCCCCCCTCCCCCCTCCCCCCGCCACCTCCCCGTATGCATATTCTGAAGACTACTACCTAGCCGCAGCATTCGGATTTCTAACATGTGCTCCCTCCCGTAAGCATAATGCTGACCGTTCCAAGCCTCCTGGCCCGTTGCGACCCCTATGCCATTCCGTGAGTTGACGGGAGGAAGGCCGCCCTTTGTGGGATCCTGGGGCTGCCCTAGCCTGTGCCTCTCTCTCCCCTGTGTCTGTTCCTTTGACCAGCAGCGCCCTAAACTGTTGTGGAAGGGAGGGTGGCTGTGTCTGTGCTGCTTCTGGTCACACCTGGCACCGACCAGGGGCTTTCGGTCTGAACGGGGCAAGCTTGGGGAGGCCCGCTGTGAAGTTCCAGGGCAGAGGGAAAGGCAAGCACAGAGGCCCCGAGAGCAGCTGCAGGGAGGGAAATAACGCATGGGGAGATGATGGCCAGAGAAGGAACTGACCTGTGGGTGAAGGGCAGGCCTGGGAACTGGCCATCTGGCTGTAGGGCCGGGCTGGGCCCTGAGCAGGTGGGAGGTTGCGGTGGTAGCCCCTTGTAGGCCTGACAGCGCCGCCCCCCCCCCCCCAAAGTGGGGAGGTGGGCCTGTGACAGCTGGGGCCACAGGGTGGGCCTGGCCACCTCAGGACACCGAGAAACAAGCAAGTCCAACTGGAATAATCAACAGTTTCAGCACTTTCAGTCATGACATATGCAGTCTAATAACCTGCCAGCATACAAGCCAGATATTCGTCTGGAAGTGGTGACCTCTTTGAGGCAGGTTTTGTTTGTTGTTAAGACGCAGAACCTTGCCCAGTCTGTCCGAGTTATGGAGGGGCTGGCTTTGACGCAACTTCTAGAGGAACTGGAGGTGGGTATGGGTGGGGAGGCCATTCAGGGCCCCTGTGGCCTTTTAGGGGACACCCTGCAGAGAGCGGTTGAGAACCACTGAAATAAAGCCTCTGGTGTCTGTCTTTCTTGCTAGATTGGGTGTCCTCAGAGGGGAGTTCCAAGTACGTGACACCCTATCCATCTGGCCTATCACGATGTCCCCAGTTCCTGCATAGCACTCAGCATTTAGTAGATGCGCAACTCCTGGTGGTTGAATGAATTGATGAATCTGTGTTAATTTTCTTAAGTTAATGGAGAAGTTCATTGATAAAAAATGCGTACACACACACACACACACACACACACACACACACACACGTGTATCTATAAAATAGACTCCTGGTTTCTGTAGACTGGCCACCTGAGAATTAACTGAGGAGCCTTTCAAGATGTCACGTTCCTGGGTTCCAGTCACAGAAAGTTGGGGTACAGCCTAGGAGTCTATTGTCAAGAGTACTTCATTGGTTTCTCAAAAAACTAAACATAGGGGTACAGAATGAGTCACCCCAAAAGGTGCCTCTGTGGTATGTTTTGAGCTAAAGGCAATTGAGATGGGGCTCATAAAAACTGCTACTTCTCCCTTAAAGAATTTAAATTAGGGGCTTTGCCCATAATAAGGATTATTACCACAAAAACCGTTATGATCTATCTACAGGGAGGGCAAACTTACAATTATTGCACATCTGCTCCTCTTATTCTACAAGGATCTTCCTCCCCTATGAAGCCCTGACCTGCCTTATCTCATCCTTAGTTAGTTCAGAATGTTGTATACACTTCATGTTACCTGTCTGTCTCTGAACCTCTCATTTATGTGAGACCTTTGACTCTCTTGTATATGTTGGGTTCCCAAACATATGTATTTAATTAAATTTGGTCGTTTTTCTCATGTTGCTCTGTCGCATGCAGATTTTCTTTAAATTTTAGAATTAAAGCAAAATAAATGAACCTTGAATGGTAGAGGAAAATTTCTTCCTCTCCCACACCAGTAATTCCGCTCATAGGTATATACCCCAAAGAATTGAAAGCAGGGACTTACATCCCTAGCAACACTCTTCGCAATAGCCAAAAGGTAGAAGCAACCCAAGTGTCCATCAGTGGGTGGGTGGATAAACAAAGTATGTCTCTACACACAACTGCATATTATTGAGCTTTAAAAATGGAATGAACTCTGACATGCTACAACATAGGTAAATCTTGAAGACATTATGTTAAGTGGAATAAACCAGTCACAGAAGAACACATATTGTATGATTTCATGTATACGTGGTCCTTAGAGTAGTCAAGTTCGTAGAGGTAGAAAATAGAATGGGTGGAGGGAGTGGTGAGTTGCTTGATGGGTAGAGAGTTCTGTTTACCTAAAAATGGTTAAGAGTATCAGTTTTATGTGGGGTATAGTTTACCACACACACAAAAAGCGCTTCACCCAGGTCTGGGAATGACGAGGGTGGGAAGGAGGGAGTGGAAGGGATATGGATTCGTGATGCTGATGGCCCTTTGAGGCTATGCAGCCTGTGAGTGGCTGAGACGGCAGCATTGGCTTTGCAGCCTTCTCCGGGGGGGGGGGGGGGGGGCTGCACATCCTGACCTCTGCCCCTCAGGAGGCCGGGCAGGCCCCTGAGTGGAGGCCACGTGGCCTGTGCACAGGGGCAGCTGCTGCCGCCTCCAGCTGATTGGGTACGGGAGTGAAGTCCGAATGGATTTGTATGCGGAATCTCCTAAGGTTTAGATCTTGACTGTTGGTTCAATGAACAGGCACATAACACACATGTGGGTCAAAGAGGACAAGTCTGCAGTCTTGGGTCTGGGGTGGCGTCTATCTCTTGGGGCTCATAGCCTCAGGCCACAGGGAGAGATCCTGTTCCAGGTGCTGTGTCACTTCTGACGCCCGGCACCAGATTTCTCTTTGATCCCTGACAATTACTCTTACTTCCAGTGCACCTGGAGGGAGGGTGTCTAAAGGGCGAGGGTGAGTGCCCGGGTCTGGATTCTGCTCTGGCTGGGGACTTGGCTCCACCATTAGTGAGTTGTGAGGTTATAGGCTACTCGCTTCTCTTTCTCCCTTCTCCCCACTTGTTTCCTTATCTGTCCCATGGGAATAGTAATAGTCTCACCTCACAGAGTTAGAATGAAGACTCCAGAAGGGTACAGGTGCGGGGCCTGGCCCAGGACAGGGCCAGTGGGAGGGCTCTGCAGTGTGCGCATGCATGTGTGCATGCCTGTGCGCGTGCGTGACCTGGCTGAGCAAAGAGCTGGTATGGTGAGTTACGCAACCTCAGACATTTGTTTCCTCATCTGTGATGTTGGCCTAGTGATTTTTTCTCAAATAATCATTTTAATGAGGCTTAAACAGGATAATGTTTAATGTGCCTGGCCACAGCACATGCCCAATACACATTTGTTCTGTCTTTTGGAGTGTGAAGGCTTTGTCTTTTACGCAGGCTTGAGACAAGGGAGCTGGGGCTGGTTGGCCAAGTTGGAGATCAGAAGGACAGATTGCAGAGAAAGGGACCGGGGCCCTGTCCTTCACCTGTCAGTTCCCTCTTCTACTTCCTGGCCTACAGAATGCAGGTCCTGGTCCCGTCCTCAGAAGCTGACCCACTTGCAATGGGAGACATGCCTCGGCTTCCCAGGGCAACATGGATAAGTTAGGAATTCCATTCATTGAGACCAGTTCTGTGCCAGCCTGGAATGCACACTGGGTGGGGGTGGGCCCACAGCCAAGCCCACTGGTGTCCTTGGTTTTGCTGGTTGGAGAGAAGAGGCCTTGCCCTGCCCAGAGCCGTTCTGGAGGTTAGAGACGGTACACTCACCCAGAGCCCGGAGCGGGCCCAGGGTGCCAAGATCGTGCCCAAGGACCCTACGTCTCTCTAACTGGGCCCCGAACTCCACAGGCACTTGGCGTGTTGATCACGTGAAGGAGGATGAAAGGCCCTTAATATTCTGAGACACTGAAGGGCCTAACGGCCTATGTGACCTGTGGTGAGCCAGGGGCAGATGATACCTAAGGCCACTCAGAGCATGGGGGCAGGTGACAGCATCTCAGCCCTTGGGGGATGGCCATAGGATGCAGAGTGCCTCCAGGGCCAGAGCCAGCGCACCGACGCTGCTTGCATACCTGAGTGCTCTAACGTCTGCCCACCATCGCCCTGGTAAGGAGTGGTGGGGATGATGGGAACACGCTCTGTGTGCAGCTTACTCAGGTCCACATGGTCGCCGCATGTTCGCATTATGCGTGCATTTTCATGACGTGTGTCTTCATTGTATGTTCATGATGCGCCTATTATTGAGTATGTTCATCATGGGTGTGCTCATTGTGTGCATCTTCATTGCATACATGTCCCTAGCGTGTGCATCTTCATCTCGTGTGTACACTGCAGAGGACATGAGGTATGCTAGGGCCCTTCAGGAGTCCTTCCAGCCTTGAGAAATGTCCTCTGAGACCCCGGGGTTTTGTGAGGATGAAGAAGGGGGTTCCCAAGAAAAGTGGAAATTAAAGTTCTTGTCCCCAGTCTCTGGCCTCCATTTGGGGAAGGTGGATCTCCACATGAGATGAGGACAAAATGAGGCAGTGAGAGGATCTTCTCCACAAGGACTTCCTGAGCCTAAAGGGAAGGTTATGGCCGAAACCGGTGTGGCTCAGTGGATAGAGCAACAGCCTGCGGACTGAAAGGACCCGGGTTCAATTCCGGTCAAGGGCATGTACCTTGGTTGTGGGCACATCCCCAGTAGGGGGTGTGCAGGAGGCAGCTGATCGATGTTTCTCTCATCGATGTTTCTAACTCTCTATCTCTCTCCCTTCCTCTCTGTAAAAAAATCAATAAAATATATTAAAAAAATAAATAAACAAAGGGAAGGTTATGGTCTAGTCCGGGCCCGATGCCAGGCACCCAGCAGGGTGGACAGCAGTGGCAGATGCTGAGGAAGATCAGGGTGCCTGGTGGGGGCACCTGAATAGGGACAACACAGAGGATTGAGACCAGTGGGCCAGCGGGGGATGGGGTGCTTGGGGTGTGTCCCCGACTACACCTCGAGCTCCCTCCCCCCAGCTGTCTGCTAGTCGGGTGTTGGGGATAGGCTCATGGGGATGGGACACAGGCTTTGGAGCCTTGGACAAGACGGACATCCACTGACATCTGTCCTCCATCTCTGCAGGGGGCGGAGGAAAGCGCAAAGGGAAAAGCAAGAAGTGGAAGGAAATCCTGAAGTTCCCTCACATTAGCCAGTGTGAAGACCTCCGGAGGACCATAGGTGAGCGCCCGGCCTCGAGGGAGCGTGTGGGGCGGGGGGACTGGGGGTGCAAGGGGCTGTTAACCCCCACACAGCGAGTCCAATGCACATCAACCAACGCCATGAGTCCAGGCAGGGCTCCCGCTGGCGTCCTTGCTAATTGATGTAAAGGTGTAACAACGCTCATTGAGTATTTGGTGGGTGCCGGGCAGAATCATCTCTATTACACTTTGAGGCGGGTACTGTTACTTTACTCCCCCCTTTAGACGGGAACATTGAGGCACAGAGGGTTCTGTCATTGAATGGAAGTGACATAGCCTGCGGGAGAGTGGCGGAGGGGACCAGGCCCAGCATTGAGCCCCGACTTATAACTTTCCCCTTCCTTTGGGGCCAGTGGGGCCCGCCCTTGGGAAACAGCCCCAGGCTTCTGGGAGCCCAGGGTGAGCGTCTGCGCCCCCCTCTCCTCTTGCAGGGGTGTCGGTGCTCCCCGAGGGGCCACACTGCTCAGTGGCACTGCTTCCACCTGGCCAGGTACCTCCAATACAGCCACAAACGTCCCTCCCCTTCTAGTTGACCTGGCCCTGCTCCCATCACGTCTGCTTTAGGGGGCTTCTGGGACCCTGGGATTCACCTCAGCTCTTCTCTGCCCATTGACCCCACCCTGGGGGTCTTTCCACGTCCATGAGCGTCCTTTTGGCAGGGCCCACTCCCCGGGGAAGGTGTGGGACACGTGTGTGCTGGCGTGGGGACGGGGATTCTCTGTCCTCCTGGCGGACGTTGAAAAGACTCTGTGTGCGAGCGCAGGGCGAGGAGAGCGGGGGACACGGGAAGGCCGCCGCCACCTGGGCTAAGCCGTGGCCCCGGCCCCAGCGCGGGGCCTTCGCCTGTTTACAGTCCGTCGCCCCGGTGTTTGCCCAGCCTCTGCTGGGGTCCTGCTGGAGGCTGTCTTCCATAAAAACCTCATTGCTCCTCTAGACCCACACCCAACCCAAACAGCAGCGAAAGCCGCATTTATTTTCCTTGTGGAGGCATGAGCTCACCTTCCAGAGCTCCCGGGGAGGATGTCCCAGGACGGGCTCGGGCCCAGGCGAAAGGGCGTCTTGGGCCCAGAGGACAGCGTGGGGTCGTGCGGTGGGAAGGCTGTTGATCAGAGGGGAGGGCAGAGCCCATGGGGACCCAGGGACCTGGGACGCTGCCCCCTCTGGATTGCTCAGAACAGTGGCCGGGGAGGCCCTGCCCTGCCCTGCCCTTGCCCTGCCACACGCCACTCCTCCCAGCAGCCAGGGTGACTCTGCTGAAATGGGGTTAATTCCTCTCTGTAGAGTTCTCCATCCCACCCGGAATAAAACCCAAACCCCCCGACTGTGGCTCAGAAGCCCTCTGGCCATCGGGTGAAGCCGAGAGACCCCTTCTCAGAGTAATGCTCTGATGTGCATAAAATAAAATGCAAAGAGGTTATTACATACAGTTATTGGGTACTTTAAAATATATTTTTATGGATTTCAGAGAGGAAGGGGGAGGGAGAGAGAGATGGAAACATCGATGATGAGAATCATTGATCAGCTGCCTCCGGCACGGCCCTTCCTGGGGGTCAAGCCTGGAACCCGGGCCTGTGCCCTGACCGGGAACTGAACCGTGACCTCCTGGTCCATGGGTTGATGCCCGGCCTCTGAGCCCCGCCGGCCGGGCAGTTGTTAGACACCTTTAAACTTTATGACATTGAAGTATATGTGCTGCTTTGTTAATACTTCACATAATAAGGTCTGCTAGCTCTTGTGATGTTGCATTTGTGATGAGCATGATACTCCAGAGACCTGTAACCACGCTGACAGGGACGGGTCTGATTTCTGTTGCTGACGAGTCCCCGGCTCGGCTAACACGGTGGTGGGTCGTCGACATGGGTGACCGAGGGAAGTGCTCGTTTTCAGTCAGACTTGGTGACAGGAAAGATGACCTGTTTCTCCATCCAAGTCCCTGGGTCCCCTAAGCCCTTTCTCCCCTGGCCCTCGCCTGTGTCTTGGATCGATGACCCTTTCTCCCCAGTCACTAGCTGCACGGGTCTGCTTTTCGTCCTTTGGTGCTTGTCCCCAGCCTGCATGCAGCCCTTGGAACTGCTGTGCCCGCCCGCCGCCTGGAATGCTCTTCCCACAATCCCCCGGGGCCTCTCGGGCTCAGCTCAGCCATCACCTCGCCAGCCGGCCGCCAGGAAGGAGGCGGGCTCTCCCTGCCGGCGCTGCCCTTCACATGGTGCCGTTCATTGATGTGCTCTGCCCGTAACTCCGTCTGAAGTCACCTTTCCTCGAGTCGTGGACCTGTGTGTGTTCTGTCTCCCCTGCTGGACTGGGCGTCCCATGACAAGAATGACTGTGTCTTGTCTAGAACAGTGCCTGGCACACGATAGGAGGTCGTTCAATATTGGGTGAGTGAAGGAATCAATGAGAGAAAATATTGGGAATAAGGTTTTTAAGACAAAATTGTGACATGTGCTTGCAATACTTAAAGTTGATTTTAGCCAGTGGCTTAAACCTAAAGTCACAAAAGTTTAGACGTAGGAGGAACCTTAGAAAGCATGTACTTGAATACCCTTCTTCTTCGTCCCCCCAGTTCTTACCTGATAGATGGGCAAACTTTGCACAATCACAAGACCGGGCCACAGTCTCTTGTCTCCTGGCCAGTTCCCCTACGGCTGCAGTTTGACTAATTCTCACGGCGATGTTAGGTTTTCACGGAATCCTCTACTCAAGGAACTAGAGCGCCTCCTGCCAACTCATTTCAGACCCAAGTCAAGAGGCTCCAAGAGGCCCCTGGTCCCAAGTGGCAGCTTTCACTCCCCAGCATCATACCGACGCCTTTTTCCAGCTTCCACCAGGAATCACGGCAGAGACTTATTAGGCACTCCAAGGGAAAGACGTGTCTGTTTCTGTTTGTTTTATCTTGTAAAAGTGGGTGGTAGGCCCTAACTGGTTTGGCTCAGTGGATAGAGCGTCAGCCTGTGGACTGAAAGGTCCCAGGTTCAATTTCAATTAAGGCTGCCTTGGTTGTGGGCACATCCCCAGTAGGAGGTGTGCAGGAGGCAGCTGATTGATGTTTCTCTCTTATTGATGTTTCTAACTCTCTATCCCTCTCCCATCCTCTTTGTAAAAATAAATAAATAAATAAATATCCGATCTAATAAAAGAGTAATATGCAAATTTGACCGTACCTTCGCTATACCCACAAGCCATGCCCACCAGCCAATCAGGAACAGGGGTGGGGCCAAGGCACAAGGGGCAGGGCCCTTTCCAGCCCTGGGTTAGGTCGCATGCCCTGCGGTCCTGGGTGCCTGTGGCTGCCTGTGGCTGCGGCCGGCCTGAGTGAAGCTGGCCCAGGTTCTGGGTGCCTATAGCTGGCCAGAGGGAGGGAAGCCTGGATCCCAGGTGTGGGGCAAGGCAGAGGCAGTTAGTCAGGCCAGCAGGGGAGCACTTAGGGGCGATCAGGCAGGCAGGCAGAGGCGGTTAGGGGTAATCAGGCAGGCAGAGGTGGTTAGGACGATCACACAGGCAGGCAGAGGGGTTAGGGGCGATCAGTCAGGCAGGCAGAGGTGGTTAGGGGTAATCAGGCAGGCAGAGGTGGTTAGGACGATCACGCAGGCAGGCTGAGGGGTTAGGGGCGATCAGTCAGGCAGGCTAGTGAGCAGTTAGGAGCCAGTGTTCCTAGCTTGCGAGAGGGATGTCAGACTGCCAACAGTCAGACATCCCCGAAGGGGTCCCTGATTGAAGAGGGTGCAGGTTGGGCCAAGGGAGCCCCCCACCCTGTGCATGAATTTCATGCACCAGGCCACTAGTATATATATATATATATATATATATATATATATATATATATATAAAAGCAAGGTATTTCTTTCTTAAAAAACAAAGTAGGTTGTAGGTTAATTTGTCTGTTCAACAAGTGTTTACTGAGCAATTATTACGTGTCCCTGGAGTTCACGCATGGCTCTGCCCAGGGGACAGAGAGACAAGCAGAGATAACAAGCTGAGAAAGTTCTGCGATGGAGAAACAGGTTGCTGAGCTGGGGCAAAGCATCAAGGGCCTGCACCCGTCAGGGACGTGACCATCCCTGGGGAGGTGGCATCACGCTGAGATCGCCGGCGTCCCCTGCGTGAGCTCCCTGCGGGCACGGGCCACGTCCTGTCCATCTTGGCGTCTCCGCTGCCGGCACAGCGAGTGGGCGGGTTGGTAAAGCAGCGGGATGTTGCTCTCCTCCCAGCCCAGACGCCGTGATTGGCAGCGACGAGTATTAAGATAGAAATTCCCTGCCACACAAGTGTGAGCCCCAGACGTGAGTAACTGATCTTAGACAGCCCTGGCGGAGCACAGGCGGGCCAGGAGAGGAGGAGAGGGCTCTTGATGAAACATCCCATAATGACATTATTAATCAGCTAATTGTTCTCATCAGAGAACGAAAGGGCCCAAATCAAAGGAGTTCTCAGAGCGCCCCAAACTCGGAAGGCGAGAGCGTCATTGTGAAGATAAAAGATTTGTTGAGGTCTGCAGCTGTTTCTCAGTGACGCAGAAAGTTCTGTGGGGGGAAAGTGTGGCATTTTTATTTATTTAGCTCGGGCTCATTGCGTACTTTATTCTTTCATTTAAGAGAAGAGAACGCGTGAGGGGGCTTGAGTGAAAGAGCTGATTATCCCGCTGTTTGGCAATATTTCTGTAGGAACCGTCCAAAAGCTATATAATAAATCAAGGCCCCCTCCGCACCCGCTGGCGAGACTGACGTTTACGAGGAGGCGGTTCGCAGAAATGAGCTGCTGCGGGGCCCTGTGCCCCCACGGGGCCCCTCGGGGCCGGGGAGACTTCACTTTCCTGGGGGCAGAGCCTCTGTCCAAAGCCTTAACCCTCTGCAGGAGCAGAAGCTCTGAGCTGTGGGGGGGAGTTCCTAGAAGACAGTGTAACCTTGGTTTTAATGAAAAACACCACAATAAACACCATAAGAATGTGAAGACTGCCTTGAACTGGCCTCGGACTTGGTAATTCACTCCCTTGGCTCTGCGTGTGTTCCTTACCACGTTAAGCACCCAGTCGCTGGTGACCGGCACTATCCTCTCCGTCTGGAAGACAACACAGGCTGGGCGCTTAACGTGTTAAACAAGAAACCGGCCGACGGATATCTGTGAAGCCCCTACTGTGTGCTCGGCATCGGTGCAGGCGCAGAGCTGGGCTAGCGGCCGCAGAAGCGGGGCAGTCTAGTGGACGCACTTGGTCACTGGCCCTAAGGTTTGATGGTGGCTCCGCTGCTCCTGGCCAAGTGATGTTGGGCAAGTGGTTTAAATATATATATATTGATCGATTGATTTTAGAGAGAAAGGAAGAGGGAGAGAGAGAGAGAGAGAGAGAAACATCAGTGATGAGAGGGAATCATTGATCGGCTGCCTCCTGCACACCCCACACTGGGGATCAAGCCCGAAACCCGGGGCATGCGCCCTTGGCCGGGAATCGAACCTGGGACCCTTCAGTCTGCAGGCCGAGGCTCTATCCACCGAGCCACACTGGCGAGGGCCAGTGGTTTAAGTTCTCCGGGTTTGGGTTTCTCTGTCTGTAAAATGGGACACTAACACCAAGCTGGCAGAGCCGCTGAGAGGGCTGGCAGAGCGCCTGGCATATGCCATCTCGTCGTAGTCATCATCGTTCTTGTCATCACCAACATGGTTCTAGTGGCCCGAGGGCAGAGGCAGAAGGCCCTTTGCGGGGGCTTTAGAGTTTGCTCAAGAAGCTGAGTTGGCCCTAGCCAGTTTGGCTCAGTGGATAGAATGTCAGCCTGAAGACTGAAAGTTCCCTGGTTTGATTCCCGTCAAGGACACAGGCCTGGGGTGCGGGCTCCCTCCCCAGTTGGGGAGCGTGCGGGAGGCAGCCGCTCAATGATTCTCTCTCATCATCGATGTTTCTATCTCTCCCTCCCTTTCTGAAATCAATTAAAAATACATTTTTTTTTAAAAGAAGCTGAATTGACTACAGGAATGAATGAAGCTAGCTGTTTCCATGCTGACACCACATGGGTCCAGTGTCCCAGCAACCCTTGCCTTGGGGGCATTGGAGTCCTGCCCTCTCTTAAGTCCCTGCCTCGAGCCTTTTCCTCCTGGAGGCCCACCGGATAGGTTCCTTCTGGCCCCACAGCACGGCCGGGGGAGCCGGGTGCCACACTCTGTGCAGGCCTGGCCTGTTGGGTGGGCTTCTTTGCAAGGACGTGTGGTTGTTCTGGAAGGTTACCCGCCTAGCAGCAAAGGCAGGGGAGGTTTGCTTTATCTGTAAGGTGGTGTTTAAAGGGACAGTGAATTGGCATCTTATTTGTTTTTGTTTTTTAATGAGATTTATTCTCTCTTTTAAAAAAAAATATTTTTATTGATTTTTCGCAGAGAGGAAGGGAGAGGGATAGAGAGTTAGAAACATCAATGAGAGAGAAACATCGATCAGCTGCCTCCTGCATGCTCCCTACTGGGGATGTGCCCGCAACCAAGGTACATGCCCTTGCCCAGAATCGAACCTGGGACCCTTGAGTCCGCAGGCCGACGCTCTATCTACTGAGCCAAACCCATTAGGGCGTGGCATCTTATTTTGTGCAATTAAAAGCTGTGAATTAAGACCAGATCTGGTCTCTGACGTCACGGTGGGGCGATGGGGACAGTGACGCCGTGTCCCTCTTCCCTTGACGTTAGGTCCCCTGATGAGTCTGTGGACTCCAGAGGATGGTAGAGCCTCCCCCTGAAGGACAGGAGAGTCCCTGCCCATTTCTTCTGGGGTGCTGGCTGCCAGGGATCACCCCACAGCCTACAGCAAGTGGGATCTCAGGGCCTCTGTCCTGCAAGGGTTTGGAGGGAAGCCTAGGCCCGGATTAGCTCGGTCTGCCCCGGGACCCCATCTCTGGGTGTCCAGGCTCCTTGTAGGCTGCTCAGCTCTGCTGTCTGATCAGCAGTGGCCCCTTCCTGCAGCCCCGTGCTCCCTGCCTGTGCAGCGTCTGTGCTCATTGAGTGGAAAGGGTGGCTCGGGCCCTCTCCCAGAGACGCAGCCGGGGCTGGGCCAGGCCTCAAATACCTTCCCTTTCTGCTCACTCCTGCTCAAGGGCTACGGGCCCCTGGGGTTGCCAGGCGCTCTGCAGGGTCCAGGAAGGATTCCGGGCTCCCGGAACAGGTCCCGCCCCACCCGGGGGCCCGAATGACCCGGTCCCCTTCAGGCTGCCACGTTAGCACTCGAGCTCTTGATTCCATCGTCAGGGAGACGACATTCTCGTCCTTGGGGTGATAAGGGCGTGTCACGTCTGTCGTTCAGCCACTCACCGTCCCCCGATAAGGCACAGCATCTGCCCGTCCTTGGAGGGCGAGATAAATTTAGATGTGGCGGATTTAGAACATCAGGTGACCCGTTCGCAGCTGTAGCTCTCGGGAGAGGCAGCGGCCCGGCTTGTCTGCCCGCTGTTTCCCAGCGTCAGTCTCACCACCCCACAAAGTAGCCACCGGAGGTCGAGGGGCCCGGCGCTCGGTGCTGGCACGAGCTCGAGCCCCTGGGAGAGGCTCAGCAGTCCTGGTCACGGGTTCACGTTTGAAGGTGTTCGGATGGCACACCAAGAGGGCTTTTCCAGACGGCCTGGCGCTGCGATTCCCAAAGGCTGCTCTGTAGGCCTGGGATGTGACCCGGAGAACGCTTCCACCGCCTCTGAGTGAGGTTTTATTCCAGGGTTAAAACCAAGTTTGAAACCCACTGCTCTAGGCCAGCTCTCCCATTTTCCAGGTCAGTAAACTGAGTCCCAGACACACAAGTGGCTTGCTGAGGTCTCCCCATGACCTGACCCCAGGCAGGTTTCCCCGCCACTGTCTCAGTTTGTCATAGCAGGTGCCACTGTCTGGGGGCTGTAACTCCAGAAATGGATTAGCTCCCAGCTCTGGAGGCTGGAAGTCTCCGGTAAGGATGTGGGCGGGGCTGGTTCCTTCCGAGGACTGGGCCGAACAGTCCATCCCAGGCCTCTCCCCTCGCTGCTGGCGTGCTGGAATCTGTGCTTGTAGAAGTGCCACTCCTCTCTGCCTTTATTTTCACACTAGGGGCCCGGTGCACGAAATTCATGTACTGAGGGTAGGTGATCCCTCACCCCAACCTGCCCTCTCAATGGGGCCAATGGCTGGCTCTGCCCCGGCTGCCTCGGCCCCACCCCCACTCCTGATTGGCTGGTAGTGTAGCAAAGGTATGGTCAAATTTGCATATTACTCTTTTATTAGATAGGATGTTCTCCCTGTGTGTCTGTGTGTGAATGTCTATGTTCGAAAATTTCCCCTTTACAAGGACACCAGTTATTTTGGGTTAGAGCCCAGGCTGATGGCCTCATGTTCACTGGGTCACCTCTGTAAAGACCGTTTCCAAATAGGGTCACATCCTAGAGCGCGAGGGTCCAGACGCCACTATATCTTTTATGTGGGGGACACGATCTAACCCCAATACCCACCTTCTCACATGGTCTGTGGAGGCCCGGTTCCAGGAGCCAGGTTCGGAGGGCAGCCCCTTCCCTCCCTCCAGGGCCCAGCGGGCACAGGCTCCCCGAGACCCCACAGGCCACGGCAACATCAACGGAGGATTCACAGCTTCCTGAACCGTGTGGCCTGGTGCTTTCTCACCCTCCTTTTTGTCGTTGTCCTTAATTGTTCCAGTCACGGTAATCGGTAAATTATTTTGCTAAAACACATACAGGAGATTTTAAGGGAAGGCCACCCGTTAATGTCACCACTCGGCTCTAGCCAGCAGTAACACGTTCTGTGTCCCTTCCAGCTCTCCCCTGTGCATGTACCCACAGCTGTGTTTCTTCCTTTTTTCTTAGTATAATTTCAAAAATGTTTTCCCAGGTCATTAAAATTCTCTGTAAATGGGATTTATGTCTTTCCATTGGAGGCATATTTATTGAGTGTCAGGCAGTGAGGCTGCGTCAGTGACCAAAACACAAAATTCCTCTTCTCACAGCTGCCCTCTCCAGGGGAGTCGTTACCCCGTGTGTGGATAGCAGGGAACTGGCCCATTGCCCGCCTCCCCCCCACTTTGATCCACCTCCCCTCAGTAGCAGCCAGGCCCCAACTTCCCCCATGTGTGGCTTATTTATTTTCTGTGGGTGATTCTTCCTTTAAGGTATCTTGCATACACGTCCTCGCCCCGGAGCCCAGCATAAGCCTGAACTGTAAGGGCTTCGTATCTACCTCACGCACACAGTGTGCCCTTTGGTGCGCTGTGTCCTCCAGCATTTGCCGTGACAGTGAGCGTTGAGACAAAATCTCGGCCATTCACCGTGACGTCCCCGTCTCTGGCTCAGAGGGCGAGAAGGCCCTGGAATGTTCCATCTCCAGCTCAGCCTCTGCAGACGCCATTCACCTGAAATAGGCTGCCGACGGACAGAGCGAGCGAGGTTTGGTGCCCCCATCCACCGGGGTCCCCAGCAGGAGAAGGGCTTTTCTGTCCGTGCGAAGGCCTGTCACCAAAAAGAGGGGGAGAAACAAGCTGGTTTATGCAGCGGCGGGGACCTCAGACCGGCCCAAGGGGCCAGCCGGCCCTCGGCAGCCCGAGCGTGACAGCGCCTGCCCCATAAAGAGGCGCTAGGACAACACTGCTCACGGGCTCCGCCCAGGCTCTGTTTACGGAACTTACTGCTGGGCTCCAGCTGCACAGCGACACCTTGGCAGCGCGGCCCGGCGGCTGCCTCGGTGGATTAAACGCTCCTTGTTCCCGGTACCCGGAGCTAGCACCCAGGAGAGGGCGAGGAGAGAAAAGGTGGGTGGAAGGAGGGTTGGGGCCAATGTAAACTTTTGAAATAAAATAAAATAAAATAACCAACCAAAGAACAACAAAAATGTATCCCCTCGAGAGCTCCTGGGGCCTCTCAGCCGCCGGCAGAAAGGAAAAGGCAAAGTCCAGGAACACGCCAAGTGCGGCCTTTTTTGTTGTTGTTGTTCTGTTTGTTTGTTTTCAGTTTCGCGCTTGTGCTACCCTGGCGTCATCTTGAGCAATTATTTTTTTGAAATGATCTTTCAGCTCTTTTTCTCTGTACGAAAATGGTATACACCCACTGACGAAATGTCCCAAATATAATCTGAAAAGAGGGAAATTAAACATTGCCGATGTGCCCCGGCCGGTGTGGCTCCGTGGCTGGGCACTGTTCCACGCACCGAAAGGTTGCCAGGCCGGTTTCGTGTCCGGTCAGGGCACATGCCTGGGTTGGGGGCTCGATCTATGGAAGGCAGCAGCGGGCAGGAGGCAGCCGATCGATGTTTCTCTCTCCCTGTCCTTCTGCCTTCCTTTCCGTCTCAAGATCGATCGTACTATTTTTAGAAACTTGCCAGGGAGATAACCACAGTTCACAATTTGGTTTCTGGCTCTTCCATCGTTTGCTCTGCTTCTGTGGAGAGTGTCGCACCCCCTGTCATCTGTTTCCTTGCCCGGGAGTCAGACAACACTTTTCACCAAAACAGGTGGGTGTAGAATCCCCACTGGACTGGGAGGCAGGGGCCCCTGGTTCCCGTGCGGCCTCCTTGAGTCAGGGACTTCGGGAAAGTCACGTAGCTTTGATTTGCTCATCTTTAAAATGTGGACCCAGCCGATGGACACGTGGCCAAAGGAGTTCTTGGTGCGGAGTGATTGGCAACACGCCCTGCAAAGTATGTCCATTTTCGATGTGGTTTTGGGACCTTTGAGTGGGACAGGTGGCTGAGGTCATTTTCCTGTCTTCCTGGTGAACATGACCCTTTTCTCTCAAGCCGCCCTGCGTCTGATCTTAGTGAAAATCACCACCTCCCTCCAGCTGCCCAGAGGCCTAGAGCTTCCCTTCCCGCTGCCCTGCCACCCCTGCCCCTGCCCAGTGCACATGGCCGGTCTCTCTCCAAATCCAGGCAACTCTGCCTCCACAGTATGTCTTGGGCTGGCCCCTCTCTCCCCATCGCTCCTCCTGGCACCTTCCTCTCCTGCTGAACTGCTCTGTTGCTGTGTCCTCCTGCTGGGCTCACTCCTTTCCAACCGAGCGCCATGCAGCAGCCAGGAGCTCTTCCTAAAAAACCCATCCGCTCCCACCACCACCTGCTTCTGTCCCTGCCCACTGCGGTCGGGAGCCCCAGATCTTCCTGAAGCCGGCTGGGCCTGCCTTACACACCCTCCTTACTGCTCCAGCTTCGCCCCCTCCCACCATCCCTTACTCAGCCTTTCCTTCACGGTCCCTCCGTCATCAGGCGTGGGTGTCCTAACCCGGGCGTGCCCAGCAGCTGCCAACCTTGTGCTGCGCCTCAGGCAGGTCATCTGGGACCAGACTGTTGAGGGGCTAACCCGGTTCGGTCACGTTGGGATGGAGACCGTGAAGAGCATGAGCTCGGATGTCCGAGGGACCTGGGTTTGAGGCAGGCTCTGTCCCTTACTGACTATGACTTGGACAAGTGGTCTGCCCGCTCTGATCCTCAGTTTCCCCGTCTGCAGAATGGGACCAGGAGTGTTGCAGGGGTAACTGCAGACGTGCGCAGGGCTGGCACCCAGGGAGTGCCCATAGGCAGCGGCTGCTTCCCCTCACCTTCCTCTTCATCGTTACTAAACATCATCACTGTCGTCCAATTCCCATTTAGTTCAGAGCCTCGTTTCCCGGGTTCCCTCCGCCCTTCTGGCGGTTGCCAGATCCTGCTGGTTCTCACGTATCTGTTCATTCATTCGTTCATTCATCTGTTAGGCCCTCGCTCTGTGCCAGGGCCCTGGGGAGCTGCCAGATGGCGGGGAGCTGCTTTCACAAGTGGCTCTTGGCAGCGTGGGCTGAGCCACATTTCTTGCCTCCATGTAACTTGAACATAGCCCTCTTCCCTTAGCCCCACTCCCATCCCTCAAATGGCTATTTACTAGCTCTCAGCTGACTTAGAGGTTCTAGATGGTATATCCCGCCCCTTCCTTAAAGGCCATCCCATCCCTCCATTCCTCCTCCAGGCAGGAGGGGCCTCTTAGGCGTATAAGATGATGGGCAGTCTCATCCACGAATCCCTGTTCAGCTTTCACTCTGGGCTGGGCCAGGCCTGTGGAGGGTCCCAGAGGAGAGGTGAGGCCAGCTCCCTCCCTCACGGACCTGGCCTGGTTGGGAAGACAGGGCAGAAAGCGCACACATGCTGGGAGATGGCCATGTGAGAGGTGGCAGCTGTCAAATGTCTGTCCTTCGTACCAACTGCCCAGAGATTGGACAGGGAAGGGAGACAAGGACATCTCCATGGAAAAGGAAGCTTCCAGTAGACTAGCGGGAGAAAGGGGAGACGTGGGGGGTCAGAAGGTTCAGGAGCATCAGCATCACCCAACCAGCAAGCATTTCCTGGGTGCTCAGCGTGGCAGGGCGTCAGGGTACTTGCTTTGGAGACAAGCTCAGTGGGCGGGTACCCACCCCTCCGCCCCTCCCCTCCGGGCCAGGTGCGTTTCTCAGCCCCTGTTTTATGGACAAAGACGTAGCGATTCGGAGAGATTAGAACATTGCTCAGTTACAAAGCTCTGGAAGAAGCAGAAACCGGGGCCTGAGTCGAGGCCAGGCTGGCTGTGGGTTTCCCCCACACTGGCCACACTCTCTCCTTGGAGGTGGGACAACATGGGGCACAGAAGGGGGGTGATGTGTACCCCGCTTTGATGGGCTGGGTGAGGAAAGTCACGAGGGAGAAGGTCCAGGAGAGGCTGGGTCAGGCCAGAGACTCCATCCTGAAAGGTTAGGTGTTCGTCCTGCAGGTAGGAGGGAGCCAGTGAATGGTCATCTGTGACAGCCCCTGCAGCCCTCCTCAGGGTGAGAGCAGAGAGCAAGGAGGGGCAGTGGACAGAGTAGGCCGGGCTTCCGGGGCAATAGGAGAGTCCTCCCCTTCCGTACCCCCTGGATGCCAGGGAGACATGAGACAGCGCCTCTCCGGTGCCCACCCAGGTCCTGGGACGCACCGCCAGCACCCACCACCGACCGCGCTCCGGAGACAGCAGCTGGGCTGTCAGCCGCAGCGCCAGGCTGGGCGCAGGTTTCTCTGTGACGCCGGGTCACGGGGTGCCTTTCCTGTCACCTGTGCCGTCTCAGCCGGCAGCTGTTCCCGATGCCCACCTGTCTCTCCTCCCTCCTCTGGGGGGCGGTTTCTCACTCCCCTGCTGTCTGTTCTCTCGTCTCCTCCTCCTGCGGGGCCTTGCGGAAGGTGGCAGATGGGCATGGATGTCACAGCGTCCATCTCTGCCCCTGCTGTGCCCGGGCCCAGCCTAGAGAGCATTTTGCTCACGTTCCAGGAGGGGACTGATGGGGGTCAGAATGTGGGCGTGGGGCGCAGAGGGAGTTCTCCACCCTGACAGTCCCCTGGCCAGCCAACCGTGAGGCTCATTCTCTTGGGCTTTTGCCCTCCCCACCTCTCCCCTCCCTTCCCCTCCCCTCCCCGCCCTGTCCTCGGTTGACTTTACCATGAAGGGAATAGTTCTCCGCTCTGCTTGCCTGATGTTGTGTTAACTCCCCCCACCCCCAGCCGGCACGCCTCCGATTCCTGCTTCCCTCGGTGGCTTTCCCAGCCCCAGCCTCACCGGCAATCTCGGATTCCTGTCCCCCGCTGGTTGGACCTGCTCCCTCTTCTCCCCCCTTTGCCTTGACCCTTCCCACCCCGCTTGGACCAGTGCAGCAGCCCCTTCACGGTCCCGTTTCCGGCCGGTTTCCTCCCTCACGCCCATCACTCGGGCCTTCTTGCTGTTCTGAGCGCTCCGGAGCCCATTGGCTTTTCTGAAGACGTCCACGTCGAGGCTCCCAGCAGACACCGATGGCCTGGCCACTGCCCCCGGCACAGAGTCCAGACCACACAGCCCGAAGGCAGGGCTCTTCCCCGCCTGTCCTCCGAGCCTGGTCTCCTAAACTCACCCAGAGGGGTCCTGTCCCCGGAACCCCAGCCCTCGTCACGCCCTGGCGTGAACCACACCCAGCGCGGTGGTAACAGCGTGGCCTTTCAGGCCACAGGGTCGAGTCTTGCTCTTCGGTTTAGGAGCGGTGGGACTTGGAGCCCTTTGCTCACCCCCTCAGAGCTGCAGAGACAGAACAGCATCAATAGTGAGGCCAACAGATGCTGTGCCCGGCACTTCGCCTCACCGCCTCACTGCTCCCTACCCCCGAGAGGAGGCGCTCTTCCGGGCTCATGGGAAAGTAAGGACACTGGACTGATGCCCTGCCCACGGTCACACGCCACCAAGAGCAGAGCCAGACTCAGCTGGTCTGGACTCCAGACCTCGTTCACAGATACGGGGACCACACCATGCACTTTTTCAAAAAAATATATATCTTATTGATTTTTTACAGAGAGGAAGGGAGAGGGAGAGTTAGAAACATGGATGACAGAGAAACATCGATCAACTGCCTCCTGCACACCCCCTACTGGGGATGTGCCCGAAGCCAAGGTACATGCCCTTGACCGGAATCGAAACTGGGACCTTTCAGTCCACAGGCCGACGCTCTATCCACTGAGCCAAACTGGTTTCGGCTACACCATGCACTTTTCAGGGTCGCTAAGGGGGTTTACACGTGGAATGTCCCACCCGGGGCTGGGCACCCAGGGGCGCTCAGGAACCAGGTTGTCTTCCTGCTTCTAGGCCTTTGCTTGGCCGGCCGCATCCTCTGTCTTCTGCTCCGCCCGGCCACGTCCTACCTCCGTTGTCAGTGGACCCCTGTCACCCCCAAATCCACCCACCCCAGCCACGGAAACACAGCGTGGCTTCGGGTGTCTGACTGTTTTCCTAGGAGTGTGCAATGTCCTGGCCACCTTTGTATGCCAGCCCCTCCCCCAGTGTCTGGGAGGGTGTCCACAGAGCCAGAATCACCGAGGGAGGGGAGGGAGGAGTGAATGGCGAGAGGGCATGGTGTGGGGGACCCGAGAGGGGTCCTGGGGAGCGTCCTGTGCAGCCACAGCAGCTCCCGGCCCAGCCTGGCAGCCTCAGCCTCACACCTCCGCAGTCTGCAGGGTTTTGGCGTTTATTTCAGTTATTTCCTGACCATGACCTCCTGGGTCAGATTTATCATTTCCTGGACAGGAAGGAAAAAGCCCCACGGGGCTGGGGTTACCGAGGGTGAGCGCGCCCCTGCCGGCCAGCCCCGGCCCGTCTGCGGGCCGACAGCTCCTGGCAGGACAGCTCCTGGCAGGCCCACCGTCTGTCTCTCGGGACCCGGGCGCCGGAGCAGCTCGGCCCAGGCGCCGCCTCCGGCCCACAGGCCACCTGGCTGACCCTTCGCGTGCCTTTAGGGGGAGCTGGCTGGCTCTTGGGCCCTGCTGGGGAGACCTCAGGCAGGGGGGTCCTCCCTGCTCACGGGACCCCCAGGCGCTGGCTGAGGCCCCGAGGGAACCAGTTCACCGGAAAGCTCACTAGAGTGAGCTTGTGGGTCGTTCCTGCTATTTGCTCCCAGCCTTAGGCCCTCAGGACAGAGCTGGCTGGACTCCCTCAGGCTCCACTCAGGGCACTGGGTAGTTCTCCCCCGTCCCGGGCTCATTCTCCCATCTCTCTCTCCAAGCCTGTTTTCTCCTCTCGAAAGGGCACAGACACCTGCCTCGTTCTCCCTGCGCCTGGGAGCTCACCCCCACCCCCACTGTACAGATGATGTAGCTGAGGCTCAGAGGGAAGGGATGTGCTCAGGGTCCAAGGAGACCAGGAGTGGGCAGAGGCTCGGTGAGCTGCCGCCACCTCCTGCTGAGTGGGACCCTGGGTTGCGAGGCCTTTTCAGGGGACGGAGAGTCTCCCCAGTAGCAGCTCGGACCTCACACCATGGTTCGTAGCAGGGAGTGAGGTCAGCTTGTCCCCGTGGCCCCCGAGTTCACAGGTCCATCGGTCCTGGTGACTCCTCCATTCATTTGAGCCCGATCAGGGAGTGATGCCAGTTCCCCGGGCTGGAAAGCTGAGGTTTGTCCGGTCCTGCTTTCTGATTAGCTGGTTAAGATCCCTCCTGGCATGTCAGAGCTGGAAGATCTCATATGGGGAGCCCCACGCCCTCACTTTGCAGGTGGGGAAACTGAGGCCGCACAGAGGATGGATGGGCAGGCTGGAGGGTGAGGATGGCAGGAAACCAGCTGGACCCATCGCACAGCCCTCGTGACCCTCTCTAGCCCCAGTGAGATTTCCTCCCTGGGGTTCAAGCCCTGAGTCCAAGGCCCCCCAGGAGTCTTAGGCGGTGCTCACAGAGCCCCGGGAGCCGGCCCGTGTGTATCTGTTCACGCCATGGTGTCGGAGAGGAACTGCTTCCAGCAGGTGCTGCCCAAGCCCATCCAGTGAGATCATGGAACAGCAAAGAACGGAACCGGCTTTAAGGACCCGGCCGTCTGGCTTAGCGGGCAGGCCCTGTGGTGCCGTTCACCGAGGAGCCTGAAAGACCCAGCAGCGGCATCTTGTGTGTGTGTTGGGGGGTGCAGTTCTGGGCCCGTGCAGAAAAGGATCCCTTCTCTTCGTGGCCTCCTCATATCCCGCCTTAGAGCTAAGCTGCCACTGCCGGGCAAGTATGGTTCCCGCCACGCTCGGCAGCAGCCTCTGAATTAGTAAAGGGCTTTCTCCTCGGCCCAGAACCTGCCCTAGGAGACAGACAGCGTGGTGAGCAGAGAGGGCAGCCTTTCCAGTGCCTGTGGGGATGCCCAGCAGGGCCAGGTGTCCACTGTCCTGATGTCCCTCGTCCCGTTCTGGCCCAGTGTCCACCCTTCTTCGTGAGGGAGGGCAGAGTGGTGCCCCATGCATGAGCTCTCACCCCCCACCCAGCCCGTCGGTCTGCCCTCCAGCACGGGGGCCGGGTCTCGGTTCCCTGCGCCCCCAGCATGTGTGGCAGTCGCCGCATGCAGTAGGTGTGGTGGTGAGTGTGTTTAAGGAGGAGTCCCGAGGCCTGGTTTACTGTGTGCCCTGCCAGCCGCCACCCACCTGCATTGCTCTCCGGTCAGACTGCTGGGAAGTGGGCAGCGCCAGAAGCATGGCTCTCCTTGGTTAGCTGTCCTAGAGGGAGCTCCTTCTCTCCTCCCCTCCCACGTGGCTGCTGTTCTCCTGTTTTCCATCAAACAACCGGACATGTGTGTTTATTGGAAAACGCCGTGGGTCCTTTTGGGACGTAACGAGCAGTAAGTAAATCTGAACATTAGGAGGGAAAGGAGAGAAACCTCTGCTCCACCTCGGAAGCAGGTGTGTGAGCCCTGGTGTCCTCTCAGGAGAGCGGGCACATGAGCACCTGTCTGCCGACTTCGAGGAATGTAGGAGCAGAATGTATTTGACAGGCCAGCGTGCCGGGCAATGCCAGGCCAGGGCCTGCCCAGGGCTCCAGAATATGAGTTACTCAGGCAGGAAAGTGCCAGGCACCTCTGTGGCACTGCCAGTCTGGAGGGGCCAGAGCTTGCCCGGCTGGGCACAGCTGACCAGCTTCCCATTTTGGAGGAACATCTGAAAGCTTGGCGAGAGAGGCCACCGGAAGTTGCACTGGAGGGGAATTAGACATCACAAGTCCCAGCAGCGGTGACAGGACAACCACACGGGGTGAAAGGTACAATGACAGGCCAACCACACGGGGTGAAAGGTACAATGACAGGCCAACCACACGGGGTGAAAGGTACAATGACAGGCCAACCACACAGGGTGAAAGGTGCAATGACAGGCCAACCACACGGGGTGAAAGGTACAATGACAGGCCAACCACACGGGGTGAAAGGTACAATGACAGGCCAACCACACGGGGTGAAAGGTACAATGACAGGCCAACCACACGGGGTGAAAGGTACAATGACAGGCCAACCACACGGGGTGAAAGGTACAATGACAGGCCAACCACACAGGGTGAAAGGTGCAATGACAGGCCAACCACATGTGTGAAAGGTACAATGACAGGCCAACCACACGGGGTGAAAGGTACAATGACAGGCCAACCACACGGGGTGAAAGGTACAATGACAGGCCAACCACACGGTGTGAAAGGTACAATGACAGGCCAACCACATGTGTGAAAGGTACAATGACAGGACAACCACACGGGGTGAAAGGTACAATGACAGGCCAACCACTCGGGGTGAAAGGTACAATGACAGGCCAATCACACAGGATGAAATGTACTATGACTGAGCATCTGCAGGGAACCAAGATGGTGACATTGTCCCCAAGATAGAGCTCGATGGATAGGTATAAATAGGAGTGCTGAGGATGGCTGCTAGCTCCTTTCTTTCTCCAAATAGGAGTCCTGGCCACCAGCAGGAGACAGATTTTATGAGATGTTGACAGGAGATGAGAGTTGAGCAATCTCCCTCGTCCTCCGCTCTCCTCCCTCCATGCACCATGGCCATCCTGAGAGAGGTTTGAGAGAAGGAGCTCTAAGCTGAGAGGTGGAACATGGTTCGTTTGCTGTGTTCAGAGAAGACTCCCGGCTGGAGACCGGAGGGAGGAGAGGAGGGAGGATGTGGGTGGGGACGGTCGGGGCGGGAGGGAGGCAGCAGGGAGCTGATAGGGCTGGATTAGCAATGGCCGCTCCTGTCTTCACTGCACCTCCGGGTTACAAAGGTACAAAGGTGCCGAAGCAAGGGAGGGCACAGCTGGGGCAGGCACTTGGCTCCATAGGTGGGGCTAGGGCCGTGGTTGGAAAACTGCGGCTCGTGAGCCACATGCGGCTCTTTGGTCCCTTGAGTGTGGCTCTTCCACAAAATACCACGGCCTGGGCGAGTCTGTTTTGAAGAAGTGGCGTTAGAAGAAGTTTAAGTTTAAAAAATTTGGCTCTCAAAAGAAGTTTCAATCGTTGTCCTGTTGATATTTGGCTCTGTGGACTAATGAGTTTGCCAACTGCCGGGCCAGGGGATGCTATGGCAGACGATGTTTCTGACGGTTCCTGCAGTCCTTAAAGCCGGTTCCGTTCTTTGCTGTTCCATGATCTCACTGGATGGGCTTGGGCAGCACCTGCTGGGAGCAGTTCCTCTCCGACACCATGGGGTGAACAGATACACACAGGCCGGCTCCCGGGGCTCTGTGAGCACCGCCTAAGACTCATGGGGGGCCTTGGACTCAGGGCTTGCACCCTGGGTGGAAGTCTCACTGGGGCCGGAGAAGGTCATGAGGACTGTGCGTTGGGTCTGCTCTTTGCCGGCCCGCAGACAGCCGCTCAGATTGCAGCCACATCCCCACCCCCCCACCCCCAGTTGGGCCTGATCAGTGAGAACCAGCTCTCCCTCCCGGGATGGATTCAGCTGCCATCACCTCCCATTCCTCCTGCTTCCGGGGATGCCTGTGATCCTTGAAACCGCCACCAGCCTGTGGGGGTCACTCAGTCCCATGCCCTTGGCTGTTGCTCCGGGAGTGCCCGTCTTCACTCCCCGTGGAGGCTGCGGCTGCTGTGCAGCTTGCTTAGCTCCCCCACGCTCCCTGAGGTCATGTGATCCCCCAGCAATCCCGCGAGGAAGTGGCGTTCATTCTCTCATTACAAACTGGGTTCCTAGGGTTGCCTAAGTCACCAGTGTCCAGGCCAGGCCGGGCCCGGGACGGCTCACTGGCGCTTGTTGGGGTTTAATTGGGGGTGGTGACCACACCATGGCCGGCTGGGTGGAGGGTGGGGACACTGCATCTGGGCTGGTGGGGGAGGGTGTGTGTGAGCCCATTCCTGCCGCATGAGCTTCCTGCCTCTTTCATGGGATCCTCCGGCTGCGGCAAAGTCTGCATGCTGCTCTTCGGCCGTCTGGTCCCCAGCAGCCTGCCGCCTCCACCTGTCTCATTTCTTAACTGTGCCATTTGGCCACGGGAAGGTGAGATGGCGAGAGGAGCGAGCTACCTTTCGGTCGGCGTTGCCAAGTGAAACATTCTCCGAATGCCAAGAGCCCTTTTACTTGGCTCCTTCTTCACAGTCCCGTTTCCCATCAGCACATTTCCATCGCCCCCAGAAAGTGTCTCTGACACAGAGGCGGGTCCCCCACATCCTTGTCACAGCTCACATTTCCTTCGGGGTCCGGCGTTTCCAGAACGTCACCGCCTCTCGCTTCGCGCGAGGGCCGTGCTCCCCGGTGGAAATATTTTGCAAGGATGTTTTTAGCTGCGGTGGTGGCGCAGCCGTCCCCCAGAAGCTTTTCTTTGTCCGGCTCCGTGAAGAGCCCCTTTCCTGCGAAGTCCCTGCCGCGTCTCGCTGGCCACCACGGGCCTGGCCAGGGCGCCGCGAAACGGATCAAATCCCATGACAGCAAGAGCTGCTGACGGTTCGTGGAAATGTTGGTGGAAACGATGACAGACGCCTCTGCTGACAGCTCCCTTCTGATGTGTAGATTTTGACGGAACGCAGGCCCGGCGGCAGAAGCGTTTGGACAGCCCCGGGAATGTGCTGGAATTTGGAATTCGGCTGTGCTCTCCGTCCAGGTCTCTGATATGGCGATGAGGAATGTCCTCCTGCTCATTAGACAAATGTTTGCCAGGCTCCTTCTCGGTCCCAGACGCCGGGTTAACCAGAGATAAATGCAACCCGGCCCAGCCTCAAAGACACCGGTTGCTAGGGAACAGAAGATGCGTGTGCGCGTCGTCCCTGAACACATCAGAGCCACGTCGGGAAGGGTGGCAGGCCCGCCTCGTCACGTGGGAGATGATTTCAGGTGGCCCACGGATGAGCTGTGGTTAGGCATTTATTTTAGTGTATATCATTCAAAAGTAAACAGTAACCATAGTGGTCGTGTTGCGTCGGATAGCGTTTAGAAAGGCTAGGTTGAAAAATGCTGGGAGAGTTCATTAAAATAAGGCAGAAAAATATCAAGTGAATATTGTAACTAAGTAAACAGTGGTAACTATTACAGGTGGTAGGTTATGGTGGAAATCGGTCATGACAGGGGCTCACACATGGCTGATGTCTGGAAAAGTTAAGTTCAAGTTCATCGCACGCTCATGGGATGCCAGGGGCTTTACCTGTGTTGTCATCCAAGGGCAGTGTTACTATCCCGATGGACAGGCGATGGAAGTGACGCTCGAAGAAGTGAAATGATTTGCTCAAGTTCGCATGACTAGGAAGGAGAAGAACTTGGATTTGATCCTGGTCTGTCTGGCTACATGATACAGTACTGCAGTTGGTCAAATAAAGATTTCATCATTTTTTCCCAGGGCATAATCCAGGAAAGCTCCCCAGAGGAGGTGGCCTTGCCTGAGGGGTAGGATTTAGGAAAGGCAATTTGGGTGGTAAGGCAGAGCATCCTATAGACCATGTACCCGTGGCTATTGGCAGGCTGGCTTGCACAGCCTCTTTTTTCCTCACATAACTGTGGGAGCCAGGGTCTTTCTGTCTGTTTTAGATACCTCCCAGTGCAAGAGGGCTGCTGCAGCTCCGGCCGTCACATTTCCATTCTGGGGCGTGGGGAAAAGAAAAGAGGCCCAGGGTAAACTCATTTCTCTCAACGAGTCAGCCTCCTTTAAGGAGCTTTTCTGGAAGCTGAACCTAACAGCTTATCCTCCTCTCATTGGCCAGCTGGTTCTAAGGGAGGCCGCCCACTGTGTGTGAAGGACAAAGAGTCCTGTCTTCAAGGTGCTTCCAGAAGCATGAGCTACTACCTCCACAGCGTTTGAATGGAGAGGGAAAAGCCTGCTCTGAACCGGGACCTGCCTCTGGAGTGGCCCCCATAAACTTGGTCTTTGGCGGGTAGTTCAGCACGTTGACTTGGTGTGGCCCCATAAACTTGGTCTTTGGCGGGTTGTCAGCACGTTGACTTGGTGTGGCCCCATAAACTTGGTCTTTGGCGGGTAGTTCAGCACGTTGACTTGGTGTGGCCCCATAAACTTGGTCTTTGGCGGGTAGTTCAGCACGTTGACTTGGTGTGGCCCCATAAACTTGGTCTTTGGCGGGTAGTTCAGCACGTTGATTTGGTGTGGCCCCATAAACTTGGTCTTTGTGGGTTGTTCAGCACGTTGACTTGGTGTGGCCCCATAAACTTGGTCTTTGGCGGGTTGTTCAGCACGTTGACTTGGTGTGGCCCCATAAACTTGGTCTTTGTGGGTTGTTCAGCACGTTGACTTGGTGTGGCCCCATAAACTTGGTCTTTGGCGGGTTGTCCAGCACGTTGACTTGGTGTGGCCCCATAAACTTGGTCTTTGGCGGGTAGTTCAGCACGTTGACTTGGTGTGGCCCCATAAACTTGGTCTTTGGCGGGTTGTCCAGCACGTTGACTTGGTGTGGCCCCATAAACTTGGTCTTTGGCGGGTTGTTCAGCACGTTGACTTGGTGTGGCCCCATAAACTTGGTCTTTGGCGGGTAGTTCAGCACGTTGACTTGGTGTGGCCCCATAAACTTGGTCTTTGGCGGGTTGTCCAGCACGTTGATTTGGTGTTTAATCGCACTGTAGAGTCTGGCTGGAGTGGCTCAGTGGTTGAGCGTGGACCTGTGAACCAGGAGGTCGCGGTTCGATTCCTGATCAGGACACATGCCTGGGTTGCGGGCTTGACCCTCCATGTGTGGGGCATGCAGAAGGTAGCGGATGAATGATTCTCTCTCATCATTGATGTTTCTGTCTCTCTCCCTTCCCCTCTTCCTTCCTCTCTGAAGTCAATTAAAATATATATACACTTAGTTGGACTGTAGTGTTGCAGCAACAAGGCCGCCCCAGACAGACCTGTGTGCCATCCCATCAGCCCTTCTGTCTGAAACACTCTGGATTGCAAAACAGCTCCCCAGCCTCCCACCCTCTGCTGCAGTGAGAGCAGGAGCCACAGGACCGGCTTTCCGCAGCTCAAAACCGAGTGCCCGAGTGCCGAGCCTGGCTCTGAGCCCTTTGAGGTGCTCACGAGCCCCAGGCGAGGGCGGGGTCCAATGCCTCAGCCATAGTGAGGCCTTGGAGCTGCAGGTTGCCACCCTCTCTTTCTTGTCACCCCCTGGGGCCTGTGTTCGCCTTTCCCTTCCAGGTTCATGGGCACGCCCGCTGGCTAGCGGCCAGGAAGAGCAAGTATGGACTGGAGTGGCCCACGTTATTCTGAGGATTTGTTCACGGAAGGTCAATCAGTCATTCATGCGGAGCCTGCTCTGCCAAGATTTGGGGGTCTTTTGTGTCTGAAATGTGCCCTTTTCACTTTAGGAGAATTTTTCACTTTTTTGGTCACCATGGAAAGAATGTTAGAGCTAACATGGGCCTGGGAGGTGGGATGAACCCCCTGCCTCCCTTCTCTTGATAGGGAGCCGGTTAGGGTGGAAGGTGGGGCGGGGGGGGGGGGGGGGAGACCACTGACACCGCACTCCAGGGCTCTGTCTGTTGTGTAATCACCTCCAAGCAGGTGGGATTGTGAAGAGGCTGGAGAGATGCTTTCCTGGGACCTTAGCAATCAAACTGCTATCAATATGCTAATTACAATAATTCTTATTGCCATTTCATGGGGGTCCTGGAGAGCTTCTCCTTGGCCACACGCAGACAGACGTTCTGTTCTTGAAACAGAAAGTCTGTTACTTTCTTTTTAAAAAAATATATTTTATTGATTTTTTTACAGAGAGGAATAGAAAGTTTGAAACATCGATGAAAGAGAAACAATGATCAGCTGCCTCTTGCACACACACCCCCCCCCACCAGGGACGTGCCGGCAGCCAAGGTACATGCCCTTGACCGGAACCGAACCTGGGACCCTTCAGTCCACAGTCTGACGCTTTATCCACTGAGCCAAACTGGTTTCGGCAAGTCTGTTACTTTCTAATGAAAACTCTGAATCCAGGCTTCCCCTCTGTTCAGCCATCCTTTTCCATGGAGTCAGTAGGTCCGGCTCTGGCCTCCCAAATTGAAGGCCGGGTGGAGTGTGGTGAGGAGGCGCTGACGCACTTGGGAAAGCAGGCAGCTCCCCGGGCGGGCGTCCTCATGCCAGGGGCCCACGCCCCAGGCCAGGTACCTGCTAAGATCATTATACGCCTGAGCATCAGTTTTGGCAGCGGCATCGCTCCTGACGTCGGTTCTCCTGGCGTTATTTCTGGGTTGGATGAGGCAGGTGCTGTTTCTCCCCTCATCCCTTTTGACCTGGAAGAACCCGATGAGACACGAAATGGCACCCACACCGCCGAGGGCCTTCTAAATATTTGGGGAACAGAGGGATGGATGGGTGCTTTGTTGGCTTGAAGGGTGGAGCCCAGAAGGCAGGAAGCAGGGCTGACCACACCCCTTCACTTTCCCAGGAACTTGAGGGCTGGGGGGGGGGGGGGGAGCCCTTGGGGAACTTGAGGGCTCTCTGTCCCTGGCCAACCGGGAGCGTGAGCCTTGCTTGGCTCCAGTGAGGGGTCGAAGATACACAGTGACGGGAACGGGACCTTTCTGCAGAGGTGGCTGCAGATGATGCTGGAAGAAGAATACGTTAGCGAATGTGTTTTGTAAATCTGATCAATATTTAAGTACCCTCCGAGCAGCAGGCCTAAAGTAGGCACTGGAGGGACACTGGCCAATGTTCCATGGCTGAGTGACGCAGTGACATAAAACAGCTAGTTACTACGCTCACAGGCTCTGTGTGTCTGGAATTCAAGGCGGGTAAAGCAGGGATGGCTTACTTCTGTGTCTCAATATCCTCCCCCCCCCCCCCTTCATCCCCAGTTGGAAGAGCCTCCGGGCAAGACCTGAAGTCTGGGGGTTCTGGCTGTTGCTGGGTCCTCAGCTCCTCTCCATGCGGCTTCACCCTGTGTCCTGGGCTTGCTCACAGCTGGTGGCTGGTTCCAGGGAGGAGCGCCCCAGAGATGGAGACCTAAGCGGAAGCTGCATGCTTTTTTGTGGGCCAGCCTCTGACGTCTCAAAGCGTCTCCTTGCCCACGTTCTGTTGGTTGGAGTAGTGACCAGGCCATGCCCAAATTCTAAGGGAGGAATTGAATTCCCAGCCTCTCAGTGGGAGGGGTGTCAGTGACTTTGTATAAAGAGCCCGTGGGATGTATGTACATTTCGTAGTAAGTGTAAGAGAGACTGGGAACTATGAGCAAGGAAGAAGAGGCTATAAAAACGGCTAGGCAGATGTGAAAAGAGAACTTGGGAAAATGGGAATTTAATAAATGAAAGTAAAAATTCAATGGAGCAGATTAGACTTGGTGGATGCGAAATCAGATAAGTGAAAGCTACGTTTAAACAAATGAGCTAGAACGCAGTCCGGAGCCACACAGAGTTGGAAATAACAAAAGACGGGGCAAGAAGCATGTCGGATAGAACAGAAGGTCCAGTACCCATCCTGTTGGGTTGTCAGAAGGAGATAATACAGAAAATGGGAAAGAGATCATATTTTAAGAAATAACGACTGAGGATTTTGCAGATTCTTTTGACAGGTATGAAACCTCAGATAGAAAACTCAGAGTCCCAAGGATGATAAATAAAATAAAAATAAGACATTTTCGTGTAAACCTGCAGTGCACGTGAGACAAAGAGACGATTTTCAAAGCAGCCAGAGAGAGGAACAAGATTTTCTTTCTGGGAACAGTGACGGGTCTGTGAGCGACTTCTCAACAACACTTCTGAAGGCCACAGAGCGGTAAAATATCTTGAGTGTGCTGAGAGAAAGTCAGCTAGCCCCTCGTTCTACACCCGGGGACGTTCCTTTCGAGAATAAGAGCGACGTTAGAGATAGAAGGAAGAGAACGGAGAACAAAGCTTGGATAATTTTTACTCATTCACTTCACGATAGACTGTTCGGTGGGGCGAACTTCAGGCCGAAGAAAACATTAGATGGAAGGTGTGAGGCACAAGGTGTAATGATGTGCGACGACTGTGGTAACTATTGGGCTATATGTAAACACATGCTGGTTGTATAAAACGATGTCTCTCTCCATTGAGGGATTAGATAAAAAC
The DNA here is from genome assembly GCA_027563665.1 of Antrozous pallidus. Classification (NCBI taxonomy): domain Eukaryota; kingdom Metazoa; phylum Chordata; class Mammalia; order Chiroptera; family Vespertilionidae; genus Antrozous; species Antrozous pallidus. The sequence continues at coordinate 120,980,579 of CM050510.1, forward strand.
AAGACAGAACTAAAGTACCGGATGATTAGAACGTGTGAACATCAGAATGAACGTGTTGGAGGCTCCAGCTGTCTCTTTTGGGAGGAAAGTAAACATGTTGATGAGTTTTGGATTTGTGAATGACAGACAGTGATAACTTGGAAACTAGCAGAGTGGCAATTTCCAAATGCGGATCAGGACTTTTAGAGGGCCCGGAGGCCCTTTCAGGGAGGCCAGAACCATTTTCATAATAATGCAGAATCATCCCTAATAATATTATTTTCCCTTTTCACTCTTGTTCTCTCACGAGGGTACAGTAGTTTTCTCGAGGCTCCTTGATGTGTGACAACACCATCACTCGGATGGGTAATGGAATGTATGCTTGTCTATTCTTGTGTTTAAATTTTTCTCAATTTTATTTTCTAATATGGAAAATGTTAATAGATATAACCCACGCAAACAAACGCTGTTCGGGGCCCTCGGTCATTTTTAGAGGTGCAACGAAGTTCTGAGTCCATCAAGTTTGAGAACCGCTGAAGCAGAGGGAGGGGGAAGGATAAGAGAACCAGCGACTTAAAAGACAATCCTTATGAAATGGCATTTTCTGAGCCTTGACAACGATTGTTATATTGTTCTATAGTTAACCTTCATTCTCTTCGTTCTAAAATAAGTCATGCTAGAAATGTTTAAATTTAGAGAGCTTATGAAGTAAGGTGCTAATACAGTCTGTAGGCCCGAGAACCTTGATCGAGAAGAATTTCAAGACTGGTTCATGCTCCCTGTGTGTTACAGCGACACCTACTGAACAACTGGAATATTACAACCCAGCTCTATGGGACAAAGGTCTATAGCAAGAGTAAATTTTATAATCAAAATACTAGTAAGAAGGGCATAGAAAATAGCAAAATCTTTTGAGCAGAGTATTATATTACCACTAGAGGCCTGGTGCACAAAATTCGTGCACAGGGGGCAGGGGGTGTCCCTTAGCCCAGTCTGTACCCTCTCCAATCTGGGACCCCTCCAGGGATGTCCGACTGCCTGTTTAGGTCCGATCCTACATCCTTCTCAATCCAGGACTGCTGGCTCCAAACTGCTCACCTGCCTGCCTCCCTGATTGCCCCTAACCGCTTCTGCCTGCCAGCCTAATCACCTGCTAACCACTACCCTGCCAGCCTAATTGATGTCTAACTGCTCCTCTGCCAGCCTGTTTGCCCCCAACTTCCCTCCTCTGCTGGCCTGGTCACCCCTAACTGGTCTCCCCTGCAGGCTTGATTGCCCCCAACTGCCCTCCCTTGCAGGCCTGGTCCCTCTCAACTGCCCTTCCCTGCTGGCCTGGTCACCCACAACTGCCCTCCCTTGCAGGCCTGGAACCTCCCAAAGTCCCTCCCCTGCTGGCCATCTTGTGGTGGCCATCTTGTGTCCACATGGGGGCAGGATCTTTGATTACATGGGAGCAGCCATTTAGTGTGTTGGAATGATGGTCAATCTGCAAATTACTCTTTTATTAGATAGGGTAGAAGCCTGGTGCATGGGTGAGGGCCAGCTGGTTTGCCCTGAAGAGTATTCCAGATCAGGGTGGGGGTTCCCTTGGGGTGAGGGGCAGCCTGGCCGAGAGGCCTTTGGAGGATTGCATGCTGGCCACGTCCCGCAGCAACCCAAGCGGAGGCCCTGGGATCTGGGATTAATCTATGTCTATAATTGAAACTTTATAGCCTGGAGCGGAGCCAAGCCTTCTGCTCGCTCCATTTCTGTTTGAAACTTTGTAGCCTAGAGTGGAGGCCTAGGCCAGCAATGGCAGGGGGAAAGGTTGGCTTCCTCTGTTGCCAGGAAAACCCAAGCCTCTGTTCTCTCCAGCTCAGTGGCTGCTGCCATTTCTGTATCTTTTATAATTAAAACTTTGTAACATTGAGTGGAGGTTTAGGCGGGCAGTGACAGGCAGAAAGCTTGGCTTTCTCTGTTGCTGGGGAAACCCAAGCCTTCCTCCTGCTCCCAGTGGCAGCAGCCATCTTGGTTGGGGTTTCTTTGCATAATCTGCTCCTGATTGGATGGTGGGTGTGGCTATGGGCATGGCTTGTGGTGTAGCGAAGGTACGGTCAAATTTGCATATTACTCTTTTATTATATAGGATAGGTTAAGACAAAACAAAAATTTTCAGGGTGCAAAGGGTAACTCAAAAAAGTCATAACAGCCGAAACCGGTTTGGCTCAGTGTATAGAGCGTCAGCCTGCGGACTGAAAGGTCCCGGGTTCGATTCCGGTCAAGGCATGTACTTGGCTGCAGGCACATCCCCAGTAGGGGGTGTGCAAGAGGCAGCTGATGGATGTTTCTCTCTCATCGATGTTTCTGACTTTCTATCCCTCTCCCTTCCTCTCTGTAATAAATCAATAACACATATATATATTTTAAAGCCATAACAACAATATCAATGCCTATGCCCTCATCCTCAGATGGAAAATTAGTGTCCATCAGGGTGCCTAGAGGATTATATCAGCATCATCTTGGAGCTTTTAAGAAATAAGTATTCCCAAAGCTTTATAGAATTAGTCTCTAGGCCCAGAATTTTATTTTATTTTTTAAAATATTTTTATTGATTTCAGAAAGGAAGGGGAGAGAGAGAGAGAGAGAGAGAGAGAGAGAGAGAGAGAGAGAGAGAAATAGAAACATCAATGATGACAGAGAATCATTGATTGGCTGTCAATGATTCTGTCTCATCATTGATGTTTCTATTTCTCTGTCCCTCTCTTTCCTCTCTGATATCAATAAAAAACATTAAAAAATAAAAATAAATAACAAAACAGACATATGACCTTCTCTGTGCTTCAGCATCCAGTAGACTCAGCCCAGCCACCACTGGCCCCTTTGCTCACGAGTTTTCAACACAGTCTGGGGGAGGATTTGCCTTTCTGTGTGGGAACCCAAAAGGCTAAAGGCTTTGCTTTACTGAAATTTAGTCTCCAGCTCTCCCTTTTCAACCTGCCAGTGCCCGGCTCCTGCACGCTCCCTCTATGGCATTGTCCAAGAGGACCCGGCCTGGGCCCGGGGCGCTCCACCCCCACTGAAGAACGGCTAGTGGGTGACGCCAGGCGAGGGGAGGAAAGATTCTTAGCGACCAGTGAGGTGTGAAAGCAGCCGGAGCCAAGCAGAGCCTGGAGCCCAGGCAGAGAGCACGCTGCCAAGTGCTCTGCCCTGTCCGAGGCAATGAAAGTGCTCTGTAAATGTTGTTTTTTTCCTTTTATGTGACAGAGCAGGACTAAGGAATAGCGATTTGACCAATTTGACCGTAAATGCAGGTGAAGCTTGTTTTTGTCCCAACGATAAAGCAACAGAACGGGAGACGGGATGGCCTTCTGCTTACTCTGGTCAGATTCCTTTGCGCCCCAGACTGTCTTGGCACAATAAGGGGGTGCCTTACGGGGGTCCTGTGTCTTATCTACAGGCCCGTCTCCTGGGAGATAGAGGCTAAGGCACCACGTGGGGGCATCCTGGGGCGCCATTGGTGCTTGTGGTCTGGGAGGTGTTTGAAAAGGTCATGGTCATTAACTGGGATTGGTGGGGAATGTCCGTTCGGGTGCATACCTTGACTGAATGTCTGCCCCTAGCAGGGCGGGGGGGGGGGGGGCAGCATTAGAGTCTAAATTCTTGTTGGCTTGGCTGCCCTCCAGGCGCCAGGGAAACTGTGACTGAAGTTTGTTCAACGATAGCAATAGCGGCTCAGACTCAGCCCCCCACCATCAGGCAGCTCTGCTTGTGTTTCTTTCCACGCACGCGAGGGTCCCCCATCACCTTCCCACCTCTCATCCCCCACCTGCCCTCACGGCCACGTGGTGACCCACGCACCCCCGTGGTGTATCAGGGCTTCTTCATGGCCACCGGCAGGTGTTGGATGGGTGGGGCCCCAGGGAGACTGGGTTTGGACAAGGTGCTGGGGCAGCCTCTGAGGGCAGCATCTGCTGAGCAGATCCCGGTCCTCGGGGAGGCCGTGTCGCTCACACCCCAAGGGGAGAGGCCTCTGTGTGTGGAAAGTATGCGAGCCTTGGACCACGCGCTGCGGATAGCTTGGCATGGCTTCTTTCCAAGACCCCAGCTGATTTCCCCATTGGGCCCAGGAGAGGCAGCAAAGGGCCAGCTCACCCAGGTCCCAGGGCACCAGTGAGTGTCGCTGGGCCGGGGGTAGTGAGGGCTAGGAGGCAGGGTTCCTGGGTGGCTGCCCCGGGGGCGTGGCTAGCCCTGGCTGGAATGCTGTGCCCATGTCAGCATCTGGCTGCCATTCCCCGGAGCTGCAGGATCCTTGTTCCCTTGCTCACCTGAGGAAACAGATTGATTGTGCCCTGTGGGTACCAAGTGCTCCCCCTACAGCAGATGCTCTGATCATGTGGTTTGTCTGGGGTCTCCCAGGGGGTGAGTGGTGGGCCAGGATTGACCTTGTGTCCACCTCTTGACCCAGGCCTGACCCTCTCACCCCGCCACCTGACTGCCTTCTCCTGGACCCCCACAGGCCTCTCAGGGAAGCAGGCAGGGCAGAGCGAGGCATAGCTCTGCTTTTCAGACCAGGAAACCGAGGCCGAATGGTTGTGAGAGGTCGCTGAGCTTGTCAACGGCAGGGCTGAGCCTCAAACCTCCCTCTTCTGATCGCACGCGCTCGGTTCGCCAGCTCGGGCCACAACAAAACGCCACAGGCTGAGTGGCTTCAACAGCAATTATTTCCCACCGTCTTAAGGCTGTGAGCCTGTGCTCGGGGTAAACAGAGTTAGTTTCCAGTGAGGCCTCTCTTCCTGACTGACAGACGGCTGCCTTCTTTCTGTGTCCTCACGCGGTCTTTCCTCGGGGGGGGGGGGGGGGGGGGGGGGGCGGGGGGCGCGGGGAGAGAAAGAGAGAGAGCAGTCTTTGATATCTCTTCCCCTTGTAAGGACACTAGTCCCGTTGAATTCAGACTTCATCCTTATGACCCCATTTAACCTTACTTACCTCCCCAAGGGCCCCATCTCCAACTCTCACTGAGGCTTGAATTTGGGGAGGTGGGGATGGTGGGCACAATTCCATCTGTGATGACCCTGAGCCCCTGCCGCTGTCTTGGGCCCCCAGATCACACCAGGAGATGGGAGCTACTGCCCATCGAAGGAGTCACTTGGCCCGATTGTGCAGGGAGCCAGGGATAGGGCGGGGCCATTCGGGACGGCTTCCTGGAGAGGTGTGTGTGACTCCGGGGGTGTCTGTGCCTATGTACGCTGGGCTCGGGAAGTGGGCCCATCTGGGACTCTGGCCCATTTCAGGGCAACCTCACAGGTCGTCCCCCCGCTGATTCGGGTGAGCTGTGGCTGCTCTCCAGAGGCCACGTCCCCCCCATTGATGTGGAAGAGGGGACCGTCTGGCCCCTTGCTTGGCCCACAGGCAGCTGCACTCGACGCAGCCGGGCAGATAGCATTTCAGGTCTTGAATGCAGAAGAGAATGGGAGTCCAGGTGGGCAGCGGAGGGCGGGAGAGGCTGCGAGGGCCCGAGGAGACATCTGCAGAGCAGGCCTCTGCGCACGGCAGCCGGCCCCGGCTCCCTGGGCAGCGTGATCGTCGGCAAAGACGCACTGAGCGAGGACAGTATCGTGTGGGGGAGCCCTTGCTGTAAACTCCCCTGCCCCCCTCGCCCAGCACCTGCCTGCCCTTCTCAGACGCACACGCTCGCTGTGGCTGGTGAAGCGAATCCTCACTGCCCGGTTAAAACGCACATTCCCGCCTGGTCTGCGTTTCTGGAATGCGGGCTGTGTTCCCAAGGCAGAGGATTGCGTTCGTACGCCCAGGCCTCTGCGGGGCCCGGAGCAGATGCCGCTTCCAGGTGGGGGTGTCAACAGGTGCCCAGCCAGGAGGCTGGAAGGAGTCCTGAGGAAGGCTGGGGAGTCTGGGGGAGGCCGGGGGAGGGAGGCTGGAGAGACTTGGGGAGGCTAGAGAGCCTGGGGAGGCTGGGGGCGTCTGGGGGAGGTGGGGGGGTGTTGGAGGAGATTGGGGGAGGTCGAGGAGGCCAGGGGAGGTTGGGGAGGCTGGGGGCGTCTGGGGAGGTGGGGGGTGTTGGAGGAGATTGGGGGAGGTCGAGGAGGCCAGGGGAGGTTGGGGAGGCTGGGGGCGTCTGGGGGAGGTGGGGGGGAGAGACTGGGGGAGCCTGAGGGAGGGGGAGAGGGTACTGGAGGAGATTGGGGGAGTGTAGGGGAAGTGGGGGTGCTGGAAAAGATTGGGGGAGGCCAGGGGAGGCTGGAGAGCCAGGGGAGGCTGGGGGGCCCTGAGGGACTCAGCTCTTTTGTAGAACTTCCTGTTTCTCACATTTCCTCCATGGAGGCCACAGTGCCAGGTGCCGCCCCAAAGCGCTCTGTGAACGCCTCCGTTTTTGGGTGCAGAGCCTGTTCGGCTTCTCACGTGTTCCTCGGCTAGCACGCCCGGGCCCCGGTGCCTCCCAAGGTGTTCAGTAAGTTGCTTTGCAGAGTTTAAGCCGCAGCTCGTCTGAGAGGGAAATGGCCCAGGGAGCCTCATGGTCAAGTTCTGGACGCTCTTGCTGCCCCTGCTTAGCCGGATGGAGCATCTACCTCTCCGCCTCCCAAACCTGGTTTTCCTCCTCTGCACCTGGCCCAGGGCCCCCCGATATCTACCTCTCCGTCTCCCAAACCTGGTCTTCCTCCTCTGCACCTGCACCTGGCCCAGGGCCCCCCGATATCTACCTCTCCGTCTCCCAAACCTGGTCTTCCTCCTCTGCACCTGGCCCAGGGCCCCCTGATATCTACCTCTCCGTCTCCCATCCCTGGTCTTCCTCCTCTGCACCTGGCCCAGGGCCCCCCGATCTGGGTCTGCTCGGTTCCCAGGCCCCGTGTCTCCCTCTGGCCCACGGGAGGCCGGCCCCTCAGCGTTTCCGAGCCTGTGGCCGCGCGGCCCTGGTGGGAAAGGATGGCTTCCTCGTGAGGGAGGAGCGGTGTGCCCTCCCCCCTCCGGTCCCCAGGGGCAGGTCTCGTCTCTGGGGCCGCAGAGAGGCGGCCTGGGAAGGTCCGCCCAAGCCGGCTCCTGCCTCCCCAGCGTGTGCTGGGAGCAACGGGGGCTTGGGAGCCAAGGAGGCCTGGACTCGGACCCTAGTTCCTCTCCTGACGCTGGGCGAGCGTGGGCCAGACCCTCGCCCTGCCGTGCCAGCCCGCAGGGCGGCATTAAGTGCGAGAATGGAGTCTGAAAGCATGTGGCCGCTCGTAGGTGCTGAAGACGTGTGTGGTCACTATGGTGTGAGTGTTGCTGGCACCCGCGGGCCAACATGAACAGATGCCCACACTCATTTCCCCGTCTGTGGTCTCTGCTGCTCTCCAGCTGCCTAGACGGAGACTTCATCTTCCTCCTCCTGATTAAAATCACCCCTCGATTCAGCAAGCCCCAGCATTCATTCATTCATTCATTCTCCCATTTCTGAGAACCCGCCCTGGGCTGAGCTTTGCTCTGGGCGCTGGGGCACAGGCATGAATCACAGACCTGCGGGGAGGGAGAGGGAATAGCTCAGACAGTCACCGGGCAGATTTGAAGGTCGCCTGTGTTGGGAGCCTGGAGAAGAGGTTATAGGGGTCCCAACTTGGGGCCATGTTGGGTGCCCTGCACTGGTGGAGGCTCCGAGGGGCTTCAGAACTGAAAGGCAGCCCCTTAGGAAGTGTGGGCACAGTTGTGGGCTGCCCCCACTCCGCCATCAGAGGCACGATCCTGCAAGCAGGAAGTCAGTATTTAAAAAAAGAAACGTCAGTTCTTAGGAAGCCCCCAGTGGCCCCGTACACAGCCTGTGTTTAGCTGTTTAAATGAGGCTGTGGCCGGGGTTAGAAACCACCTGGATGCCTTTCCCTCGAGGGCGCGCACAGCACCCACCTGCCCGGCCCTGGGAGTGAAGGCGGTGTCACCCCAGGCACTCGGGTGGCCAGCTCAGGGTTGCCCCCTGCCCGTGCCCTTTGGAAACCCCAGAGACACTTGGGTCTGAGTGACTCCGTGCGGCCCCCACAAGGGCAGTTTTGCACAACTTCCACGTCTTGGGAAAACAGATGCGGTTCCCAGTGTGCTGCCTCGAGTTCCTGGAACCAGAGTGTTTATTTTATATAAAATACAGCAAAAACACTTGTGTTGATTCCAGACCCTTCCAGCATCCAAACTATAACTCTTACTGAAATGCCCTTTAAATGCGGGTTCCCCGGGAGATCGCAGGGAGGAAGACGGAACTGTGCTCTGCATTTCAGGCCGTTGTCGGCTTTAGAGTAAACACATGCTTTCTGAGACTCGGGTACTTAACTCCCCCAGGGAAACGGCCCTCCATTGGCTCAAGTGCCCGGGCTCCCAGAGGAGCATGGGACCCTGGGGCCTTAGTAGAACCCTGAGGGCCCTACCGAGGGAGGGCGGGGCGGGGGCCCTGTGTTTGAAGTGGCATCTTGGCCTCCCACTCCTGAAACTCCACCTGACTTAGGAGATGAGGCTCAGGTGGGTCAACCTGGTTCCAATTAACCCCTCATTGGCAATGCATGCTCATACTCTCTCCTGGTTGGGTGGTGAAGGAGGTGGGTGTAAGGCCGTGATTGGCAAACTGCGGCTCGAGAGCCACATGCGGCTCTTGGGCCCCTTGAGTGTGGCTCTTCCACAAAACACCACGGCCTGGGCAAGTCTGTTTTGAAGAAGTGGCATTAGGAGAAGTTTAAATTTAAAAAATCTGGCTCTCAAAAGAAACTTCAATCGTTGTCCTGTTGATGTTTGGCTCCGTTGACTAATGAGTTTGCCGACCACCGGTGTAGGG